>JACXGM010018620.1:0-18909 GCA_016801145.1 Umbra pygmaea | reverse complement strand
CTCTCTCGCTCTCTCTCGCTCTCTCTCGCTCTCTCTCGCACTCTCTCGCTCTCTCTCGCACTCTCTCGTTCTCTCTCTCTCTCTCGCTCGCTCTCTCTCGCACTCTCTCGCACTCTCTCTTACTCTCTGTCTCTCTTGGCAAACCCAGATTATGATTTAATGTCGTTTTAACATCTGGCCATAAAGTAACAAATGTATTTTAGCTAACGCTGTTATCCAAAGATGACTGCTCTGTGGATAAATCCTATGCTTTTCGGGTTAGAGTGTTTTTGCAAGAGGGCATTTTAGGATGCGTACTGTATGACTCTTTGGAGTGGGAAACATGTATCATGCCCAGAATCCCACAGTGGAGGTCACACCCTCCGCCTTTGTCAAGAGATGTTCAAAGCCACTAAGGCCATTTAAATGATTAAAATGGTTCATTGTGACTAATCGCACGGTTTTCTTTAGTTAATTGCAATTAATCAAAGTGTTGGAATTGATAAGATACGTACTCTAAAAAATATGTTTGTTTTTTTCATTTAAAAGGTGCATGCAGTTTCTGGCATGCAATGCTTTGACTGAAATTGTTGGAAATAAAAACCTTGGTATTTAATAGCATTTTCAACATAAAAGGTCCAGCTGTAATGAGTCATCTTATCAATGTACTGTACTTGAAGTTTATCACTTGCACAAAACACACACAATGTCCCTCTTCCGGAGTCATTGACTTACTCTTACACACTTTTTATATTGCCTGTTAAGTGGGCCAGTTACCAAGTTGTTTGCTTAGATAGGCAACATTACAAACATTTTGTTTGTCTTCAAACCCTAAAATAGCACTAATTAATAGCAGGCAATAGGTTTTCAGCGACATAATGGTGATTACTTCAGTATTACTCGTTTACTGTTGTTTACAGTCGTATTCTTGTCTCGTGTAAACCTATACTTTTTAAAAGTATGGAAATGTGGTCTTGGTTAGTCCAGGAGTGGGAGCTTTGCCTCTGCTCAAGTATACACTGCAACATGGGTTTAAAGACAGACTTCTTCCCAACAAAAACATTTTCCTGTCAACTAAAACAAAGAGTAGGTACCCTAAAAATGTTTTATGAAGAACTTTTGCTTCGTTTCAATTGTTTTTATTTTAGCCATATTACAATACAAACAAAAATGTTAAGTGCAGTAGCAGCAGGCAACTGATCATCTTGATTGTAATGTCTTTTGTTGACGCTCCATAAACATTACTCACACTGCCAGCTTTGTTTGAAACCAATGCTTGTGTGGAACTGTAGTTTTATAATGACTGGAGTTGTTGCCTGGCATACTCTTAGCAAGGTGATATATCCTCTGTCACCTGCCATGTCTCATTACTGTCAGGACTGAGGTAAACTCTTTCTGACACCTGTTAATTGGAAATGCCTAGTTTAGTTGCAGCCCTACAGGTAGGTCTCTGTCGAAGCTGGTATGAACTCCTCTAAACACTGTTAGTCTGCTCACTGCCTCCTATGGGATGGAAGCAAATGGTTCATCCTCCATGGATACAATAGATAAATTGACCTGTTTACTACCACCACAGCCAACCTCACTCGCGGACCGCTCTCCTGCTCAGCACAATGGCACACATTCCATTCAGCCATTACAAACGTCGACATACTTAGCATTAGTGAAATGAATGTGCAGATCGATATCACACATATTTCAACCAGCTCCATTTTACACTTGCTGCTGGCAACAGATGGAACAAGCTGATAACGTTTCTACTGGGCCCCAAGGCACGAAGCCATGCGGAGAACGGGCCCAGACTCTTTGGATATCTTTTGGAAAGAGGGGGTGCTGTTTTCTTCCCTCTTCAAAATACTGAACCATGGCTTACGTTGCCCAGTCTGGTCAGTCATCCACTGGCCATAGTTGTGTGATAGAAAGGACCATGTCAAAAGGACATCTGAGGCTGATCCAACCCGGTCTGGCCCGGGTTGGCACAGTAGGTTGAAAAAGATACTACCATACCAAAGTACTACTTACCCAGTCAACCGGACCCAGCCTAATCCCTAATCGGATGTTCAGAATGGCTTCATTAATTTTAAATGAGCTTCTGCTACTGTGTTGTGTACACAAAGGCTTTCTATAAATGTTAAGTGCTGCACTTACCTTCAACATGAGTGTAGGTTCAAAGTGTGTAAGGAAAAAAGCAATCAAATTAAGTTAAGTGTTTATATGTTGTATAGAGGCACATTCTTTGCTTAGTTTAGTTCTTCCCAGACTGATGAAACCTGTTGAATCCACAAATGGAAACCTTTCATTCCATGATTGATAGGCCTCTGCATCACGTTGATAGGCTTGTCTGTCTCAGAGAAAATAGCCTTCTATCTACACCTCGTAAATCTCTCACTTATGTCAGGTTGAATCACCTAGAACACCTCACGTCCAAAGGCTGTGTTATTGGAGTCGTTCATGTTCCCCGATTCCTTCAGAGGCCTTGTGATTGCATTGCTCCGCTCAGACAGCGTGTTAGTGTACGTGAGGGCAGCCGCACTCAGAGCTGAGATGCTGCAAGACATCCCTATTCTTAAAATCTGAGCATATTTGCTTTTGGTGGGAGGAAATGGCGTGCGTGCTGTGGGAGCTGGCACTGTGGCTACATCTCTACGCCGTAAACCACAGTCCCAGAACACCAATCAAAAACAGAGAATGCCACTCCCCACCCACTCACACACACACACACACACACACACATCTCATCTACTAACCACCTGGCCCAGTGTTCGTGATTCTTTACCAGTGGTTTTCAACCCTTTCCTCAGAAAACCCAGTTGTTCCACAGTTTAGCTGTAGCTCTGAACTAGCTCACTGGATTCATGAATGAAGAGCTTGACAGTAAGAAGACAAGTTGAGTCAGATGTGCTACCTCAGGAATAGTTCAAATACACGGACTGGCTGGAGTTCCCTGAGGACAGGTTTGAAAACCACAGTTCTATACTGTATTCATGACTTCTTGGTATCCCGCTGTGTTATGAGTAAGGGCCGTGCGACAGGTAGCCAGTTACACCCAACACCACCGCTGTTTTAGGAAACAGTACCCCGGGGGGTAACGACTGCCTTGGCATCTCTCTGTTTGATCCTCGCCTCAGCAACCCGGCGGTAAAAGAGGCTAAGGAATTGCGCTGAATAACGATTGTCGACTAATATGTATTTTTTTTCAGAGGATGCTAAAATCTCTTATTCTCCATCTGTTTGATCAGGAGAGAGGACGAGAAGGGGAGGACGGGGTGGCGTGTCACAGATTGAATGTGACAGAGCAGCCCTGATCCATTGGCTGAAGAGACGAATGCTGCAATTAAAAGTGATGCTGTGGTTTTCAGCAGCTCGACCGGCCCTGCCTGCACGTTGTCATTCTGTCCGTTGTTTTGACCAGACAGCATTAACGCCCGTCTCCCTGGAAGAGGGAATGTGGTGCTACCCGCTCCAGGAGATGGCCTTCCGCTCTAAGCGACTGTCTTCATGGATCAGGCAAAGTCTGATTAAGATGGAGCGGGCCGGTGTGTTTGCCCTTGTGGACCTACTGGTTTGTGCACAGGGCGTATTTGACTCTGTATCTTTCCTTGAGAGACATTATTAAGGTTTTTGTGCACGCGGCTGCTGTGGAAGGAGCGCTTGGCTGAAAAAGGGCTATCGCGGTGCTTGCTCTCGTGACCCTGTGGTGAAGGGAGCGTTATTAAAGGAGTGACCTCATTAAGCGGCCCGGCTGGTCTCTCTGATGATCCAAGCCGGTCAATATGGATGGGAAGCGAACAGAGTGGGCCTGCCTGTAGGACCGCAAGGCCGCCCGAGGCAGAGCAGGACCGGCGGGCCAGGGGTGGACTGCTGCGTTCTCCACACGATGGTGTGGCCTTGTAGCTGCTGACCCTGACTGCTGTAATGACTGTGGGGTTAATTCCACGGGAGTACTCCTGAGCTGTGGGTATGGGGGGGGGCCACAGCTGTAGAACATGCAGTCCTCATTCTAGCATGGAGCACACACTTATCTGCTTCCTCCCAATCCCTTTCTGATGGGATTTCACAAGCTGCCAATAATCCACCGGTAATGCCAAGGAGCATCTTGCTCCCTCCCCCGCCTTCTCCAACTCGACAAATAACGAAGTCATTGCCGACGGAGAGAGGAAGCTTGGGCCTTTTATCCCTAAATCATGGCTGAAATGTTTGGGATGGTTTTCTGGCACGGTGCGGCGTGCGCGGAATTACACTGTAACAATCTGCTGCTCCATCTTAGGCGCCGTAAGACGAAGCAGAAATGCCAATTTCTCCTGCTGCATTAGGTGATTTGCGGAGCTGCGTTTGACGCTATTGTTCATCGAGAACACATGAGAGAACATCCATTTGCATGCCGTTTTCCTCTCACAGGGTACGCACAATGCTGTTTTCCACTTCAACATTAGGAAATTGCTTTCGTAATCAAGGTGCTAAGTAGAAAGAAGGGACCCTGGCCTGTATTAATGGCCTATTACAACCTACTGTGTTCTGCTCTTCATGCTTGTTTAAGTCAGACATGTTGGCAGTGTGCATCATGAACATTCTAGAGCATTAGTAGTCCGATTGCCTTTTGATGAGCTGGAGAAAGGAGAGAGATAGAGAGAGAGAGTGAGAGACACTATGTCACTGTTGGATTTGGGCTTTTTGATTTCCAGAAACTCTACGCAAACTAAACTCTCAATTCATTCACGTCTGCTTAGACCTGCACTTTCTGTACCTGTGTTGATGAAAAGACTGCAAGTTGGACTGTTTCCTGTAGGAAAGATGAGGCAAGGGATGGACACCACGTTCTTCCACCTCTTCTTACATAAGCTGTGATATTGTGTGACCTACTGCCACTTTATCTTGGCCCCTGCAGATTGTGTCCCATAATCTAAGCCGACAGAATTTCTTTAATGAAATCCTGTGAGAATGACTGGAATGAAAAATAGTTCAGAATGAGCAGCTTTAAATATCAAGAGCCTTTGCTTTTTCCACTGTCAAGACCTCCGGTCGGAAATGAGTTCTAAAAGCGAGACGAAGTCAATATTTACTTCCAATCTGTCTATCCCATAATTCTAAGCAAATTTAACTTAGTTATTTTTATTGGTTTTGTGGGACAAAAATGTTCCTGTTAAGTCAATTTTGGTCAGATTAATGAGAGTTACAGAAAAAAGTGCAATGAGAAGTCAAAGTCCTTTGAAAGTGAAGGTGACTGTAATCGTTAAGAGGAGACATAAATGGTCATAATTAGGAAGCAACGTCAGCCAGCCAGCATGCTAACAGAACAAAAAGCCTCCCATGGATAAACTGGAATACTGTGAGGTGGATGAAAAAGGAAACCATCAACACAGCACACTGGGGAAGATATTTATCTTGCTAGACCAAATATATCATCTTAATTGAAAATAAATAATACAGAGGGATTTAATTATATCAAATGAAAAAGAGTCAAACGGAGTGGACGAGGATTACAGAAGGAGTAGGAGTTTGGAACTTCTTTGCAGGAATTCCTCTGGCACCTCCATTTGGGACTGCCGTAGTTACAGAGGGGATGGAAAGAAAATTGTTGTTTGGCTGCCAGTTCTGCGGAGTCTGAGGAACAGGCGTGCTCACCTCCTCTGTTTGGTTGCTGTCTGCGCTGTGTGGAACACTGAGGGTCCCAGGTGAAGAAGTGTTGCCTGGCTTACTGGCAGTCTAGTGTTAGCCTGAGGCAACCCCTCTCCAGGAGTGCTGGGCTAATGGAAGCGCTGTTGTCATTTGATAGCCAACACTGATGCGGGGCTCCCATTTCCATACCACCACCATCCCACCCTCTCTACACATTTTTTTACAGAGAGGACTTCATGACTTCATCATTGCATTTATAACCCAGAGAGCTACATTAGCATTAGCGCTGAAATAGAAAAACATGTACAGCTCTCTGCCACTGTCTCCACCTTTATGTCTTAGTTTGTACTACCCCCAGGGCAGAGGAGAAATCATTTACAGTACATGAGGTTGATTGACGACACAAAGGGATGCTGTTTGGGCGCTTGTTTCATCCCACTCTCTTTCTACCCAGACGTAATACACTTTCCCCGCAAGGAAAAACACACACCGACCAAAAACACAATCTGAAATTGTTTCGAGAGACGTGACACTTAAAGTTCAAAAGCAGCTGGGGGCGGGAAGGAAACATCAGGTTTTCTACAGGTTTTGAAACACACATCTCCGGAGGAATGGCCTTACTGTTAATCATCACTCTTGGTTCTCACAAAAAACTCCTCCACAGATCGAGCACCGGCATCCTGTCCTTGGACTTTATGCTGCCTCACACTACAGCAGGGGTGTCCAAACCCTTCCATACAGGGCCTAGTGTATGCTGGTTTTTGGTCTTTCCCTTCAATTAGAGCATAATTAGGACCTAGACTGCCAGGTGAGGGGAGATACTAACCAATTAGTGAGCTACTCAATCAGAGTAGTACAAGGTAAAAGCAAAAACCTGCATACACTAGGCCCTCCATGGAAGGGTTTGGACACCCCTGCACTACAGAAACAGGACCTCACCCTATGAGCTGTTCAGGTGCAGACAACTTCCTACCTATAAAATGGTGGAAGAAACGATGACCAGGGACATGTTGACAGGGTTGTGTCTGCATTTAAAAAGAATAAGACTCAAGTGAATAATAGCTCATAGGAGATTACGGTATTGAAATGTGTTCTCCAGGCAGGTTTATCATTTGATTGGTCGATCCAAAACTGAGGGCGGACCTCATGTGCACATGAGCATAGTTTTCTCAGTTTTTAAGCATATCTCACGATACACCCTTAACCTTAACCCTAAACTTAACCACACTGGAGTGTCAAAATGTAATCCTGTGCTATATATATCATAATTATCAAACAAAAGTAAACTTAATGTGAGATCCGCCCTTTGATTTGAACAAACCAATCAAATAATTTCTGCCCCCAAGGCAGATCTGCCTGGAGAACACTTTTCAACAACTAAAAGTCCTATGAGCGAATAATAGTGTATTTAAGCATGAGTTCAGCCCAGCTCCATGAACACTGACTCTGACATGGACTGCAGCGGATGTGTTTTTGGAACTACCAGAGGATGGGTACCCTGATGTGGTAGATGGCTCTGGTATAAGTTGAGCTTGGTTGAGCAGCGCTTTCTCAGTTAGCTGCTACATCGACTGCTCGGTTTATATAATGTTCAGGGGATTAAGAGCAAACTTGGGGAGAATCCCCTCTAATCCGCCGGCCCTCCTGATCAAAGAAACCCCCGATAGATTTGACTTGAACATACTTTCTTTCCTCCGTTCTTTGCCAGAGCCGCACTGTAGATTTTTCCAATTAAATAATTCACTGTAGCGTGCGTTGCCTGATGGTTAGACCGTGCGGTTCAGAGCGAGAAGAGATAGAAAAGGAAATTATATTCTCTGTGACTGGCTACCAGCATTTGGTTCTGCTGTGATCCGTTGCCTGTGATTGGTCAGAATATGAAACCTGGTGAGCCATGTAAATGTATCTGTGAGGTGTCTGGTTAATTGGCTTAGAGACTTTGGTTCTGCTCCTTACACGTGAGACATGAAACAACCCAAACCTTCCCATTTAGTACAACCCTGTAAGGTCATTAGTTAGTCTGGCGGTTAAGAGAATTAGGCCGGAGCACTTATACATTGCTGGATTCAATCCCAGAGATCACAATGTGAAAAATGTGTTGGTGTGAACTTGAACATCTTCTAAATAATAAAATGTTAACCTTTTTTGCCTAACTTTTATGTCATGTCCTGTTGTATCTACAGCTCTGTGTCATTGAAATGCCTCCCAAAAGATTCAGGAGAGTTGAAGATGTCTGCAAGCTTTTCTTATAGGTATTCATTCCAATCCGTTCTGCCATTTAATTTCTGCTTTTCCAACCAGAACCTCTCATGGGTCAGCGTGTGGGAGGGCACACTCACCTGACATAGTCTGTTAGCTGTGTTGCTAGAGCCCAGTGAGACCAGTGAAACTGACAATGTTCCCTGCTCCCTGGGCAATGCTGGTCAATTTGCATTTCGCCCACCTTTCTAACACTGAACCTGTTAACAGGAATAATTGTGACATCTACACCTCATCTTCACATGTTGCTGAGGGGAGAGGAGGAGAGTGGATTAATGGGCTATGGGGTTTGTCTGAGGTGTAATATTGCTCTTCTTTGGAGGATCCAGATTCTGTTAACAGAGGTATAAGTGACACTTTTTTTTGAGAGAGAACTCATGAACACATTTTAGGTGTGAGACGATTCCCACACACCAAACATTCACACGCTTTCACACTGGGCCTTGAATATACAGTCGACCATCTGGTGATCTGTATTTCTTCATGTTGTCATTGCGGTACTAGTATGACTGGTGGACTACATATACATTGTTCTGGGTCAGGATTAATAGATAAATGTATTAAAATCCCAATGTCTTTTTGATCGGCAGTCAATAAATAATAAACAATAGCTCAAGTGAATTCTGAGACCAATAAAATGAATGTTCTTGTTAAAATAGAATGTGGGGTATGGCTTGTGAGCCCTGATCAAATGCGCTTGGTTTTACCATGGCTTATCAGCTGGAGTGCAGATCAGGTAACGGATCTCTTTACGCTAGATAAGTAGGTGCTCCCGTCTACATAGCAGTGTGGCAGTCAACATTCCACAAAAAGGCTAAACTCAAAGCACAGACCTGGAAGGCACCACCATGGCCATGGTGCCGTGGAGAGACAAACAACAACCCTGTCAGTAGCGGATGGGAAGGTATAGGGCCTGCAGAACTGTGATCCGCTATCTTAGATGTGAAAGGAAAGGAGAGACACGGCTTTATTCAGTCTGGATGTGTGGAATCTCCAGAAAGCCACTGAGTCATTTGCTGGAGGCAGGATAGAGGTGAAGAAAAATGTGGTTCAGGGAAATGTCTGTGTCCTCTCCAAGTTTTTCATAACCTACATAAAAGGAATGGAGAGGTTTTGAAAAGAGAAACAGAGACTTAAGTACTGGTTTCGCAATAGAAAGAAATTGTTAGGAAAGGTGTCTGCCTGTTGGTTTTCAATTAAACCATTTTTTTAACACCAGGTAATACAGAAATGTTTAATGGCATTGTGTTAAGGCCTCTACTATTTCAATTCCCCGAAGTGCTACAAAGGAAAATCTCTATGCCTGCATATTCCATCAAAAACAGAAGAAATGCCTTGAAGTCATCCACAGAGCGGTACTCTCTCCTTGCAAAACTTGAGCAAAAGTGTAGGCAACGGAATAGGAGTCAATATGGATTTTTCAATCTTTTTAGTCGAGATCGGCTTTGGGAAGCTGCCTTTGTCCCATCAGAATTGTAGATGCCAACAGACAACCTATCTGCCAAGGTGATGCTAACAGCAGTTGTTACTCCTTCATTATTAACACCCAGGTGGTCTCCTGGCAACATCTCATATTAATCAATGGAGAAAAGAATGTGTTCTCAAATAAATGTTGAGTGTCCTTAAGCACTGTCAGTCAGCTGCCATTAGTTTTACAGCACAGCGGGAAGCCAGCCAGGCTGAAATCTATTTTCTGAAAACTCTTAACCTTTCAACACTTTGCTTTCATATGATCTGTTGTGTACCACAGTTGAGGTATTATATCCACTCCAAATCTGGCCTTATTCTTACAGTCTCTGACCTAGTATCCTCTCGTCTTTTGGGACAGGTTTTTCCTCTAAGGACCACTTCTCGTCACTGCTTGTCCTTAAATAATATTAGAGGTACAGATACTACCCCTTGAGGCACTCCACAAGGCAACTGTACAGTTGCAATTACAGTTGTGATTATTGTACAAACGTCCACTATGTTCTACACGGTGACAGTGATTCCACACAATGTTTTCCATGAGCCAAATCCATCTGTGCACAGTTCTCCCAGTTGTTTATCTCCCTGAACAAAACAACAAGTAGGAACTCAGCTTGGCATTCTGTCTTTTCTCTATCCCTGTGTTTCCATGGCGAGGTTGCTCTCTCAGGCGGCCATGACAGGATATTGATGTGCCTCTTCTCTAGAGCCGCCCTCCCCCTGCATCTTTTTACCCACGCTCCACCCCACACATCCATCCCATTTCAGGACAGAGTTCAAACCCCTGGCGAAGGAGAGCCGTCTCGCTCACTGTCAGCCCGCCAGAGTGCACGGAGTTCAGATCTGAGGGAGCCGGGGGTGATGAATGAACTTAACTCAAACTGGAAGTGGGTGCGTGCTCTCCTAACACAAGTGAGTGCCTGTCACCATTTTGTTGGCATCAACACTTTCTCTGAGCAACCCAAAGGAGTAGGACATTTACAATATGTGCCATGGTTTTGAGGATGCGGTGCAGGGTCACCCTGTACCTGGTTGCTCACTCGAGGCCGGCGGGGGTTTCGACCGGAATAGACTGAAATCTACCCGCTGAGGTGGGGAAGAAGAAACAGCACTTTATTGAAGATCTTGGAGTAGGCACCTGTTCAGGCTAAGCTCAGAGTGACAGGAGGCCCAGGCAGTGGACACATTGCAATTTATGGGGCACTGCAGGAGTAAGGAGGGATCTGTTCTTACTTGATGCCTTACCCAGATTTCAGGTGCACTTCAGTGCAACTTCGTTTCTCAGAGATGGACAGGAAATCTTTGCCTTAATCTGCTAATGCCAAAACGAAATGACCTGAATGGACCAGAACACAACTAACCACACTTATCTCTCACAGCACCCCCACAACCCTTTGCACCATCTTTCTTTTCCTCCACCTCACCTGTAAGAAATGGCCTTACAATAAAAATCTTCTCTCTTTGTATATTTTGTTTACTATTTTTCGATGTGTAACGAAAACCTCATATTAAATAAATGATATGAGTGACTAAATAGCACAACATTTGCATTCTTAATTTCTTTAATGAAGAAGTTTTGCCTCCATGTACTCTGTGCAGGTTCAGTGTATTGCAAACCAGCTCTTTCTTTATCATCTTTCTATTATTTACATTGTTGATTTGTCACAATTCACAATAGAATGCATAAATGCATCTGGCTGCTTGCTCACATTAAATCTAAACATGGTTGACCCCTGGATAGGCGGCAAGATTTGGTTTAGGGGGGCCAGTGTGAGCATTCTCCCTTCTGGTCGAATCCCAGTTTGGTTGCAGTCCTTGAAAACAATTGAGGTTTATGGGGGAGTCATAGTGGGGGTGTTAGTTGTAGTATAACTTTACCAAATGAAGTATACAAATTGTGATGTTTGTTCACTCCGTTTCACTTTTTTTGAAACTCATTTAGTTTCATACATACAGAACAATAGAGGAAATAAAAAAGAACCATACTTTTCACTGTGCTCTATTTTCTTCACTGGCTGACCTCATGAAGACGCCAGTAAGAGGATTCCATCATTTATGGTGTCAAACAAAATTATATTCCAAGTGCATATATTGTAGGATAAAGAGCTTAGATATTAAACATTTTATAGTTTAAGACTACAGTAGCTCACAGCCATAAGCTTATTTTTCATGTAGACCATCCTGTTGTCTTCGTCACACTCGTATTTCATGCTCTCATCAACAAAACAATTTATAAATAAATAAATTGTCTGAATTTATTGCTGCTGTGACATTTGTTGGTCACCATCTGCCAGTATGAAGACTTTTAAAGGGAAGTGGCTAACTGGAAACTGTGTTTATCAAAATAGTATTTCAGAGATATTGTGTGTGTGCGTGTGCACATCTTTTCCTAAGGGCTTAGTGATGAAATGGTATTTTACAGTACATAGAAATGCAATAATGTAAAAGACTACCAAATATAATCCCTCACAACCGAAATTCAATCCCTCTACAACATGTTTCTCTCTTAACACAACAACCCATGTATTAAGGGCACGACTTGGGGAGAGGACTGGAGTATCTAGAATGGGTTGATAGGATCTGTTGATGACATACCACTGACCTTGATTGCCGTGTGTTGTTTACCGCCAGAGAGCCTGTTACTGTCCGTTCATGAGCTAGCAACACCACATAGATCTGTTATTTTATCAGCCTTTGTTGAAACTGGATTCCACTGATGATGGTGATTATGGCCGAGCAGGCAACAGAAGTAATTATTACTGTTTTGCAGAACTAACCGAACAGATTTGAAAAAGGATTGCAGGTTTAGCACAATAACTCACTCTTTTTTACCAAGGAAGGATTTTGTCGACATAATCATGATTACAGAATAGAAAACATGTAACTGCAAGATATAAAATGTAATGGTTAAGGAAATCTATGTCTAAGTCAGGCAAACTATTTGGTAAAAAGGTGGACCTGATGTCCCCACAACGATAGTAAATCCTGAACAATAGCCCCCTCCTGCAACTTGCAATTGAACAGTGTTAGGATTTGGAGGGATTACTTTTAGGTTTAGGCATTACTGGTTAGGGTTAGGCGTGGAGTCTTAAGTTATTGAGGCTTAGGTTAGGTTAGGTTCGGTTTAGCTTTAGGATTTTCTGGGTCAACATGGATTCCTGGATCAAGGTTAGGTCTCAGGCCACAACAGAGATGGAAAAGCACGGATGTGCAAGTAAAGTAATTCCCAAATCCGGACACTGTATCAGGGTAATGGCTATGGTTTCTCTGCCCCACCCTCACCTTTATGTGACTGCCAATCTGCCCCCCCCCCGTTCATTTCAGCATGCTTCATACAACATTCCGGAGATTTAATCAGTGATATTTATTGTGATGGAATCTACAACCACACCACCCAGAGAGACAATCTCAACCTGTGTTCTCAGGAGCTCCTGATCACATCCAACAAACATTCGGACCAACAACTGCTTTTCTGAGCGATGACGAACAGCGACAAAATCATCTTCAATAAGTCCACTGGACGACTGTGGCTGCGTGACGGATTGTTTCGTTGCTGTGCTTCATTGACTGATGACAGGAGAGCGAGCACGCCGGGTTAAACATTATGACTTTGCTCAGTGGCTCGATCCAACCTGAATGTCAAAGCTGGGGGTAGGATTTAATTTTACTGCAAGTGTTTAACATAAGAGGCAGTCCCTCAGCAGACAGTTCTCCCACACTAGAAGTAAAGCAATGGTGGCATGGCCACAGAAATACATCATGGTCTTTAGATGGTCGATCAAACTCGTTATGTTATTTCTACGTGCTGCTTTCAGGAGCCACATGCAATCTGATAACCTCTTGATCTGCCAATCTCATCGCCATGGTAACAGTCAGGCAAAACGAAACTTGTCAGTTGCCAGGAAGAAAATTCCCATTGCCAGCGAGCTTGCACGCCTCTCGTCTCATAAAGGAAGGAACGGCTTCCGAGGAAATGTAGTAATCAAGGAGACAGCTGCGCCACATGCCACTTACAGACATATCCGCCAGAATATTGCTGCGCATCACATCTGTCTGAAAGAATTATCACTGTTCACCTAGACAAAAACACACAGAGACACTGAAAATAGAGCGGCGTTTGTCACTGTCTGGCAGGGAGACGGGGAATGGTAGCGCTGTGGCGTCTCGGTGGTTAAGCTATGGCAGCTGTTTTGTGCCTTGGGGACTGTCGCCTCCTCTGGAGTGTAGTGCTGTAATTGTGTCTCGAAACATCACAGGCTCACTCAACTGACTCCATTTGGGGAAAAACGTCTGCACGTGTTTTCAAGTCTGTAGAGTCTTCGGAGCAGAATGGCACGAAAACGTGCGGTTTCGCCACGTTTACCGGAAAGCGCACCGAGGTGAAACGTTCACCACTCTCTGGCTTTGTCTCAGCTATATCTTGTCACCACGGGAGACCATTATCTTATGTCTGAGAGTGGTTAAGTGTCCGGAAGAAAGCAGGCATGTACATCATCAGCGGGTCTGCTAGTAGATTACCTAGGAGAGATATCCAGCGACTGAGGTCTTCTTCGTATGGGCTAGATCAGAGCAGAGAATGGAAAGCATTGGTAACTTTGGTCCGGTTGCAGCCTAGGGCTTGTTGCCATAGTGCTGTAGGCCTAGTTCATGTCTGTCATACTTCAGCTCTGAGGATATGGCTCTTGATGTGATGACTGCACTCCAAGACACTAGAGTCTAATCACCTTGGGAATGGGCTATGCTTGATACATTTTTCAGGTGTTTTTTTATGTAAGTATTTCCTCCCCGAAGACACCAACACGAGCAATGAAGAGATGGATTAGACAATATAAAGGAGCATGTGAATTGTAATCTATCAAAAAACAACTTTTCCATCAAAAGTTATTGTCTGGCAAGTGGATATATGTACGTGCATAGCTAACATATCCCACTGTTGGAGCGATGACACAGTAAATGAGGGCATTGATTGGTCCAGTGTATCAGGGCAGCAGCTCTAGCTGGTATTAATTCACGTTGTCACATGGTAACTCTCAGTCGTGTATTGAGCTAGGCTATTGGTATCTCAGATTGAACCACCATTGATTTTCCTTTGGTCACGCGTCATTTACGTAGCTGGATAAGACCAGTGCTGATATTTAACTATATATTCACTCACCCACTAATGAGCTGAATCACACGTACAGCAGCTGCAGAGAAATCTCGGTTTAAGGGTGAACACGGCTAAAGGAGAATGCAGTGACACAACATCCTCAAGTGTAGTTGTGAACAGACGCCCCTCCCCATGCACACTCACCCACAGTGAGGTTAGTCTGGTAAGGTTACAGTGAAACCTTTACCTCTATATAGCTTGGATTCAACAGGCTTTGATAGCAGCTTAATTGGGTGCATGTTAGCCTCTGGTTCCACGGATGCAACTAATTAGGCTCTTGTGCGAATAATTAAAATGATGTAGCGTGGCCATTTTAAGCAGGATGTCTGTTTAACGAAGCAATTAGGAAATTTATCACCTGGAAAGATCCCTTATCCGTTTTTATCTCAGCGCCTCAACCAGCCCCCTTAGTGTTTGTTTAATACAAAGGGATTTTCTTTCTCTTTTCCACTCAGCGGGCCTCTCGAAGGACTGATGGTCGGTCGGCAAGGAACGATTGAGGATCCGTTTTGATCCTCGGAGGCTACTGCTTATCAGTGAAAGTAGAGCTCTGATAGGGGGCTCACTAACTCATGTATGAGCTCTTTCTCTCTCTGCTCCTCTGTGCTTTCACCACCCTCTTCATTAAGCCCTGCGTTAAAGGGGCACTCCTTAGTTGATTACCAAGCGATATCCCTGCCACTCTTTTGCCAAAAAGCTTTGTAAATGGGGTTAGTAGGAATACCATTCGATAACAGGTATGGATGCAACGGCTGCCTTGCAACGATCCTTGATATCAAAACAATACGGTTAGACTTATTTTGAGGAGCTACATCATATATTTACTTTGATTTACTCCTGGTTTTCCTGCTGCTTTAAACGACCACGTATGTTGGGATCTGACGGGTTTTTACGACGGTCAATGAGGACTTCTAATTTGTCCTTCAGGAATCATTGGGCATTGGCCTAGTGTGGCATGCAGGCTGGGAAGTTTAAATAAAGCAGAACAATACCCCCACCCACAATTATTAATATCAATATATTTTGAATTAGTCGTTTTTTTAAGATATGATCAAGCATAGTCTAAGGAAACTGGGGTAGACAGAGAGGAAGGGCACCGGGCCAAAGCCCCATTTCCAGGGGGCATGTGAGGTCCGGAGGTAAGAGCTTAGACCACTACACCAAACTCAGCCACACTGACATTTTTAAGTCCAACAGAAATGTACGTGTGTAGCATCCGCAGACTGCCCATTTAAATATCCACACCGTTCCTGCAGAGCTTACACAATACTGAGCACGCACCGTTATGCTCTTTATTTATTCCAGTACATCAGTGAATACCCCCTAATAAGGGTACTTAGAGTAAATCCTTCCAACTCTTCATTCCGTGGCGGATTAGTGTTCTCACCCTCGGCGGAGAGAACAATAGTCAGAGAGAGGGGAAACAATGGGTTGCCTTGTTGGTGACGCTGTGCTGGTTGCACCTACAGTATTGTCACTTTCTCTGCTCTGGGCCAGCTGAGCTGGAGTGTGCTGGGCATTTGTTCTTGCTTTATTGTATTTGTCACCTCAAAGCACTTGTAGTAATGAATAAACACATATGGTGTGCTTTAATATTTGTCCATTTCCAAACACATACTCTACTTGTGTGTTGGTGTGAAATAGATTTTTTATTTTCTGTCATCAGTTACTGGCCCAAGGCCTGGACGTACTTCCTTCTCATTGGTGTCCATGTGCAGTGCTTTATGCAAGCCTGTTTTGGAGACCACCATAGTTGATTTCATACACCAGTATCTGCTTCTTCAGAATGTAATTTAGGGAACCATCTAGTGAGAGATGTATCTTCCACACTGCTCTCTCAATAAGCCCACAGTCTGTATTGCACAATTATAGTAGAGTAGTCTCTAAATGAAAGATTGACTTCCAAGATGAAGATGTTTCACTCCTCTCTCATCATTTAGAAATGAAACCGTTTGGATCTGCCCCACCGGAGTCTTCTAGCAATTAGGCAGTGATAGAAAAACACATTAATTTAGTTATTATATCGAGCCTGGGTTAATTTATGTTTGGGTTTAAGAACAGCTCCAGACTTTATTAATTGGCTGTGTAAAATGACACTATGAAATTACATTTGCATAGATCATTTTGAAATCACTCAGAATTCAACAGCGGGTGAGTGTAAAACGTCTCATGGCAGTCTACACTGTCAGTTTTAGGTCATTTTTTTGTTTTTGGAAGTTGGGGTGGTACATCAGCAGTAAACATTTCTTACTGGGCGCAGATGGCTCAGTGGTTAGGGAGTCAGAAGGTTGCCAGTTCGATTCCCGACTGAGCCAGATGTTGTTGCGTCCTTGGGTAAGACACTTCACCCTAATTGCTCCCAGGTTGTTGCTGTAAATAAGAAATTGTTCTTAGTCAACTTACCTGCTAAGTTGGTAAAATTAAAAGGTAAAATAATATTTTTTAATTTTACCTTTTAATATAAATAATCACTGAAGAGTCCTTGCATTATTTGTAGTCTTGCTTCCTCTTAACCCTCCAATTACACCAAAAATCAGACTTCCTTGTTTTTTAACTTTCTTACACTGTTTTCCATTACTCCCTTCTTGCCAAAAACAACTACATTTCTACCTCTATTTCGAGCCATCCATCTTTCACTGGTACTGTGACCTTAGTTAACATCATTTAATTCCACCTCCATCCTCCAATATATACACAGATCAGGAGAGTTTCCACTGTGTTTTATCTTCTTTCCTTTTGCAGAACATCTTTTCATTCTGTAGAAGTGTCTCTTGAGATTGTTGAACCTAAACATATGTATCATATCTGCTGATTCTGCCCCAAAAATAAAATGGAAACATTCCCAAGAGCAAAACAATCTTTACCCTTTTTTTAACGAAGTAGGTTAACCGAAAAGACATTTTAATTTACTGCAATGACCTGCAAAGAAATTAGGGTTAACAACTTGACTCACCTTGCCAGTATAGGAATTTGCAACAATTCAAGCAACCATCCTGTTACTGGTTAGATGCTAACTGCTAGGCTACTTGCTGCTCTGAACATGGACATCCATGAATAGCATCATGGTACACTGAATTCTGCCGCTGGTTTGCCTCTGAGATTTATATGGTACAAATATGGTAGGTTTATATGGTTGTTTTATTCATTTGATCATACACCAGATGCTATTCAATTATACTTCAACAACCTATTCCAACTATATTAATTGATATCATAGCTTTCAAACTTTTTAACCTTTAAAATGAAACTAGTATAATTTTGGTGTACATCTTTTTTTGCAGCTGCAGTGTTAAGGTTGGGCTGCAGTGAGTTTACTATACTTTTTACTGATCCATACCGGTACATGTTCCTACACATTTGTGGTCATATAACATCCTATAACCATCCCAATTTACAATGTCATAACTGAACATAATTCCTTCCTAATAGATCTGAGAGTCATTTTGTTTTATTTGACTTTTCCAAAAATATTGAAATGGTCTTTTAAATATGACTTCATAAAAAGATTTGGGTAGAGTTGGAATGGCCATAGCTATTTATAATGTAAATTGCAATGTAAGCAGACAGCTGATGAGAGTGATGTTCCTGTATGTACTGTAGCTTGTTTGCTAATGGGAGAAACAAAAGAGGAAGGGAAAGATTGGGCAACATTTTATAAGCGATGGTGCTTTCCGGTGAAATAGGGGCCATCTTCCCTTCTCGTCTCTACAGGAGCGTAGAAATTGGCTCTACTCAGCCCACCAGAACCAAGATAGCCAGGCTGGGTGTCAATTCCAGAAAAGGACTCCTGAGTTTCATTCCAAAAATTGAATTGTCCATTTCTATTCAGGTTGGTGCTCTTTGGAATTGGAAATGATTGAGTGTTGCGGTGGCAAGTCTGGAAATGGAGGTTAGCCCAGTGATATCAGGGAGGTGGACTCATCAAAAGTGAAATTGAACAGCGCCTGACCTCAGTGAGATGGTACAGGTGATAATTCTTCTCACTACTTTCTGGTTCTGTGCTCTCTGGTTTGTCTGGCTGGTGGCTTGAGACAGGTGGGCAGTTGTTTGGCTGTAATTATGAACAGAAGGTTAGGGAGATAAAGAGTTGGGATTTATAGCAGGACCCACAGTGTGCTCTAATAGCCTGTAGTCGTTTGTTCATACAGTGGTCGTGTTGCGGCTACATTGTGTGCCTGCATGCGTTTGTTTAGTAGTCACTTTTTTTCAAAATCAACTATGTGGACGTGTTTCTGAATACACTCTGATTTGGTTATGAATTAATATTATTATGTAAATGTTCAATCCTGTCGATTTGCACAACCACAGATGAGCAACACAAGTTGGGGTCTCGACTAATGAAAAGTATATTATATTGTATTTTGTAAATGGTGTCTGTGTCTGTGTCTGTGTCTGTGTCTGTGTCTGTGTCTGTGTCTGTGTCTGTGTCTGTGTCTGTG
>JACXGM010018619.1:0-18910 GCA_016801145.1 Umbra pygmaea | reverse complement strand
ATAATATTTTTAACAATACATTACTTTGTCAGTGAACATTTTTTCTGCCGGAGACGCTAGATTGGAAGGTTGTCATTGACGACGATAACAAAACCCATGATCCCACGCAACCTCCCGACGTCATCCAAGTACATCTTTTGCTATTGTTTTGATTGAGAGCCCCCTGGTGGCCAAAAATTACATATTGCACGTTTAAGTTGTTATTTAATTTTTCTATTTGAAAAATAGTGATGCGTTGAAATTTTGTGTGACAAGTTGCATATCATAAAATTTAACTTGGGAGACAGACTATCTTGTGTAATATCCTATTTTTAACCTCTGAAGTATAGCTAAAGTTGCTAGTTTGGACTAAATGTCCACATACTACATGCTAATAGACAGAAATAAATCATTTGTTAGTGTTAAATAATATATAACCCATAAACAACCACTGTCAAACTTTACTGTATACTGGAAAGAAATCATTTGAGTGACAACCCTGCGTTAAGAATCCACATGAGGGTGCACTGGGCTAGACAAGGAAAACTTGTTTTGTTAATTCCTTGACAAGAAGACAAGCAAACAAGCTAACTTTCTAGTAAAGCACTTTGGAGAGCACTCCTATGTAGCTTTTTGAAACAAGTATCTTAAAATCAAATGTAATTGAACAAAACAGGAATGTGGCCAATAATAGAGTGCTTTTTTTTTGCTAAGCATCTTATGAACTACAGCTACAAAATATTGCTACAAACATTTCAGACTTGATATTCGGTAACAAAAGCTAGCTAACATTTTGTGACACCAATAATTGCAAAACATAGACTGATGCAATGATAACACTGTAAAACAAAATGTATTTCAAAACAGCTGCTGGGTCTGCCGATAATAGGGGGTTCTACTGCTATGTTCTGTGAAGGGGTCATTTCTCTGAGCTCTGTCAGACACTGTAAGGTCAAACTTTTCTCAGGCCTTCCATTAATTAATTCTCTACTTCACCATGGCCAAGTGGCATTGTTGTTCTGTGCTGTTGTTGTATTGTAAATTATATCAGACCAGTCCAATTTCATCAACACAATTCACAGAAAACGAAGACCAATACTCTGAGAGTTGAGTTTAAAAATGTTCAGTTTTACTCATGGCAAGGTTATGGCTATGTCATGTTGTACACAAAAATATTTTTATTGAGCTGATGATGGCCCTAGACATACATTGGGGGTATAAAGTAACACAGTCTCCTTGAGTACTGTACATATATACTAGACTAAAACCTTCTGCTCCCTGCAGACCGAGTGGTGGACGATCTGAACCCTGTGTTGTCCTTCACGCGGAGGGAGGTGGAGTCCCTGCTGCACTTTGTTGAGCAGGAACCTGATGTGTCACAGGTGAAACTGCAGCTCCGCCCAGATATGGAGACGAGCATCAGAGAGGTGTGCCAACTCTACCCTCACCTAGTAACCCAGGTAACAAAAGAATACTTATGAATTAACAACCTGGAGCCACCTGGTGGTCATTAATTGTATTGTTTTATTTTAAAAACTGCTACCGAAATTTATATAAATGTCTGAGGTGCACCTCAATACAGCCCCGCCCCTTTCCCACCACTTTATTGTACTCGTTATTAGACTGGTTGTCAAGCTTTAAACCTACTCACTGTGTCAATGTATTTACATATACACTTTTTAATGTCTTGGGATATATATTCTAATAAATTGAATGGCATCAAAAACAAGACATCCCTGGTTGTTCTAAAACTTGACCAGTAGTGTACATATCTATACAGAACATACCTATGTATATACACTAACACACCAGCTATCCTGTCTACAGTTAATACACATTCACATCTACTGTTGCTCATCGTATAATTTACCACTCTACCAATCATTTCTTTTTTTGACCTCCCACTGGTTCATAGGCAACATCTTGCCACCTGGTTCACAGTATTAGGCAGAATTACACCCTACATGAATGCATATCATACGTGTTTATCAAAGAGCCTCCGTGTGTCTCCAGCAACCCTTCCATCATGAGTCACTGCTGCTGGACCACAGGGAGATGAAGCTCACTAGAACGGAGAAGGCCGCTGCCAGGAAGAGCTACGAGGATGAGAAGCGTGCATCTGTGCCTTACACACGACCCTCCTATGCTCACTATTACCCTGCCAGTGACCAGAGCCTCACCAACATCCCTGCCTTCAGCCAGCGCAACTGGTGAGATGTCCCCCCTAGTCCCCAAAGACATCATGCTTTTAGTTCCTGTTGGCATACAGTCAATGTTACGTCACATGAAACATCATTTTTTCCTCTCTTGTCACCAGGCGTCCACCCCCTCGCCAAGACGAGAAGCCAGTAGCTAGCGTCTGCCCCGTTCAGTCAACTACAATACCCATGATGCCTCGCCAGGCATCAAACAGTTCAGCGGACTCTGATTTGAGCTCGGCCTTCTCTGTTAACTACCTACAGAAAGCGGGTGTGTTCGTCCAGAAGATAGTCACCACCGCAGACATTGTGATTCCTGAAAGCAGCAGCTCAAGCAGCGTGAAGGCCAGGATCAGGGCAGGAGAGAGCATACACATCATCAGGGGGGCCAAGGGGACCTACATTCAAACGTGTGACGGGAAGATCTTTGCCATCCGTGCTGCTGGCAAACCCAAGGGCAGGGAGGAGTGCTCGGCCAATGCGACCAATGGTAACAATCCTAAATCAGCGTTTAGTCGGTATAGTCTGCTTATTAGGCTTATGTTGGTGTGTTCGCTTGTGGTTAGCTTAGAACTGAGAACAGCATCTGACACATTTGTCTCCCGTTCCCTTCCACAGACGCCCACACAGCGCCAGAGGATCCCTCCACCAACGGTCGTGTGACTCGCCCCCTTTCCCCCGACAGCCCGGAGATCCTAAACGAGCTCCAGAGGTACGCATCTGCAGCCGTAAACCAGCCCCAGCAGCAACAGTGTTCCAAGGCTCTGCCTGCAAATGCACAGACACTGGTGGGGAGCACCGATGTGAACGATCCCACCACGGCCACCCTGGACCTGAGGGGTGCCAAGCGCAAGGCTACCGCTCTGTCCACCGAAAACCGTGCACACAACAAGCAGCCGGCCCCCAGCAAATGCACTTCGGCCCCTTTGCTTCCGCCGGCATTCTCCTTCACCGGGGGCTATGGCCTCCCTCCTATGGGCCTCAACCCAAACGTGATGAGTTCCATTGGACACCCCCTCTTCATGGGGTCAGGCTCACCGTACTTCCAGCCACAAAGCCAGCTGGGCGACCCCTGTGATGTGTTCCCAATGACCTCTGACCCCTACAGCATGGGGGGTGACACCATACCTAGCTCATCCAGGTCTTCTTCCACCACCCCCTCCACCTCCTCATCCCCGGCTGCCTCTGACCCCACGTCCCTGTCTCCATTTATCTTGAGTTCTGGTATGGACGGTGTGCGGCACCCAGGCTTCCCCATGTCCTATGGCCAGTCCGTGGGCGTGTACCCAAGCTCTATGCTTCCCGGGGGACTCCCAGCCGCCACGCCAGGCCCCACTGGATCCAGCTTCCTCTCCCATTTTCCCTCTTCCTTAGGCCCAATGGGCCAAGGGCCGGGCCGCTCCAATGCCCAGGGTTCAGCAGGGATCATCTGTAGCAGTTCAGACAGCAACATTGATGAGGAAGATGATGTCACTTAGGTGATGGGACAATGAGCCTCCAGTTGCATAGCAAAGGATTATGAGTTGTGGGGAGGCAGTTATAGTTGAATGTGCATGCCTTCTACGAAAATAACAGGACTCACTCACTTAATCTTATAACTTAATCTTATAACTCAGACAGGACTAAGCAACAAATCCTTATGCTGAATATTGTATTTATAGATAAGAAAAGATTTACAAGAAACTGATCACCAGAGAGAACGTAGACAAAAAGAAAAGAGACTTGGGGCTTCCAAAATGTTGTCCTGTACTAGCTTAAACAAACCAATGAAGCAGCTTCTGGGATTGGAACTACAGTGTCCCTGATTACCAAGGGGCTGAGCTGTTTGATCAGTAGACAGTTTTTCATTTTTCCAACTGTTGACAGTAGACTCAATTTAAATAAGTCAGTTTGATAGACATAGTTGATAGTAGTTATTGTATGGCACAAAATAGCAGTTAGATGATTTTGTTCTCGATTGTCATGATCTACTACTGAATATAATGTTACATGGTCATCCTACTCTGAAAAGGATTTGCTCTTGAATCAACTGCCAGGACAGGGGGCTGTGGTTGTTTTTGTTGACAAATGGGATCATAATCGTAATCAGAAAATCTACTCAACACTGAAGTAAAAGATATAAAGTTATGCTCTTAGCAGGGTGAATGTTCAAATTAACACCCAAAAAGATTGTATGCTGATTTACGCCTTTAACACAGACCTTGCGAAAAGGAAAAACACTTGGACCTCTCTTATTTCCACTTTTTATACGCCAACTTTAATATGTCTCTAAGTGATTGCCTGAATACAGATTTCCATGTGAAAAGGCTCTTGCGAAGCTCCAACTTTGAGCGGTGAATTGAAAATGCCTTGCCTTGAATGTTACCTACTGGGTTTATGGGAACCACAAGACAGGAAGCACATCTCACCCTTAGTCTTACTGTAGCTCTTCTAAGTGATGCAAATCTGACCAATGATCCCTCTGCTAGTCACCTGTTGCCATTGTTTGTTTTTTGCATCAAGTAAACAAGTGTGCTAGGTTATATTGTATATATATAGTGGATATATTCTGTCATACCTGACTTTGCTTTGCGGAGAACCTGAACACTTGTTTTGTTTATTTTTCTGATTTCTTTCGTGTGATTTACATTTTTTCAAATTAGGGTTTAAGAGGTTATTGTGAAACCAAAATTGAAGTCAAGATCACCAAAAAAAGGACAACTAAAATGTTTCTTCAGAGCAGTTAAATCTGTGGGCTATGTCACTGCATTCTCAGACTTTCCCCGGGCCTCCTGCATGCGACAGCGCCAATTGGCATTGAGCTGCCCTGGATTTGGGTTAGATAAATCAGATTATCCGGCCACCTCGCTCTCCAGCAACTCCTTGTGTTTAGATTGGGTGCCTGTGTGTTCATTCACTGAAGTATCATAATCATCCCGTATCATAATCATCCCGCATGATCTGACAAAAAGTTTCCATGTTGAATTAGTGGTGTGAAAAGAATCAGCGGCTGGATGACATGTGGTTGGATGAACCATGTGCGTGCCCTTCGCCATCCCACAGATCTGTCCAAGGAGTTGCGGAGCTGCTGACAAGGCAGGATTACAGGGAATTGGGAGGGGAGAAAAATGTGGCCCAAGTCTTTTCCAAATGTGGTCATGTTTTTTGTGAGCTCACTATAAATATGATATTGGGTTAGGATTACAACACATTTAGTTAATTCTACTTGATATAAAACGGTTTATTATTCAAAGTGCCAGTACATTGGGGGTCTGCGTGGTGTGCAGGAAAAACTACGCCACGATAGTCAGTGGTTCGAACCTGACCATGGCTTCTCCGACTTTGCCCTGTCCTCCAGCACAAGGCGGCACAAATTGGCATTGTGCTGCCCGGTATTTGGGATAGATAAATCGGATTATCTACCTTGCTACATTGCTGTCCAGCGACTCCTTGTGTGCAGATCAGGCACCTGTCAATTCAATCACAGAAGTATATTTGGTGAGTGTAATCATTCTGTACATGATCTGACTAAAGGCTAGTTGAGCAGTGCAAAACGAATTGGCCGGCTTGGCGACATGTAGTTGGATGAACCATGTGAGTGCCCTTCAACATCCTGCATCTGTCGGGGGGTTGCGGAGCTGCTGACGCAGCAAGGTTAGTGGGGAAAAAATTGGAGAAGAACGATTGGAAGGAAATAACATTTTTGGCAAAAAAAAAAGTCAAATGTACCAGTACATTGATATACTGAGGTTGGACTCGGGTCGGTGACCTGGTTCTGTTAAGTAAAAACAGAACCTTCTGTTACTGCTGACTCTGTTACTGCCCATCCTCATTAAATATATACTGTAGGCAATTGGGGAGAGTGACGCCTTACTTCCACCAAGTTTCTAATCTTGAGTCATTTCAGTAAGAGACTCAAACTGTTTTTGAACATTTTATGAAAACCTAACATCATCAGACTCATTTTTTAAACCATACTTTAGGTGTTAGTTAACCATTTTTTACCAAATTTATTTACCAAATTTATATTTATTTATCTTGTTGCATATTTATTCCTTCATATTTTTTTATTTTTGTACTTTTTTCTGTTTTGTATGGATGGAGGTTTTTTGTTATTTCCTGAGATAGAAATGTTTGTGTTAAATAACTTCAGAAATGTGATTTTCGACATACTCCAAAGTGTCTGAATTTCAGGACCAACAGGTTAAGGCAGTCAAACTACTTATAAGCAGAGAAAATTTAATCCAATGCTGTGTTTTGGGTCATATCATCCTGATGTGAATCTATCTGTTCTATTGGAAAATGAAAGCCTCAGTATTTAATGTTTTCAGTTTTCATACCAACTGCTTATTTTCATAGTTTTCTACTTGAATTGAAGTATTTATTTATAAATTGACTGTCTAAATTCCATTTAGCAATGTCAAGCTGCTGTCTTGAGGTGAATGGCTAGCAAAGCCTGTACCTAATCAATGAATACACATGCAACAATGGATGGCTTTAAAATATTTTTTGAACTTTGTAAATAAAATAAAAACTAAGTTTTGAACAGTATTTCAATTTTATTTATTCTAAGGCAAAATCAAACGGATAGATTTTCAAGCTCTAGCTGATCAAAAGTAACTGTTTTAGAAAATATCCTGTGTTCAAACGGTTGGAGGGAGTAACACATTATTTTTTCCATCAGAACACATTACCTAGACTTGATAGAGAAACATTTAATACAGCGACCAGCATCTTAATTTCTTAGATGTGTCATTATTAAACAGTGGATCACAACCAACATTTGGTTTGCTGGAGGTTCTGAATGAGCTGCTTGTGAGACATTTTAATGAAAATACATTTAAATAATCACAGTATACTTCACAGTGGTATTTAGCCCATTTTGTGGTATCCAGCATGATGGTTATAATCATGCAATGACAAACATGAAATTACTCAAACTGAAAATCTGCTGTCAAATTTTAGGTTGCGACCTGGTTCAATTTAGACCCCAGTGAAAACAATTTGAGAATCAATGTCTTGGTTGACAATCCATTTCAAGTAACAACAAAAATGTTTAAAAAAATCCAATCTTTTTTGACAGAAGAGATTTAACTCTTTGTATGTAAAATGAAATGACAGTTTCCTGCTGCATGTGTTTAGTGTGTTTACATTAGCTTTGGTGAAATGAGCTGTCTGCTAGCATTCAGGTTGGTCATGATTTTGTTCTTTATTACTACCAAATTGAAATGATATGCAGCACATGGACTATACATCATAGGCCTATCTTAATTACTTAGAAGCCTGTATTTTGTCATTAGCTATGCAAACTGTTTATGTTGTATTTAAAACAAGTGCTTTTACCTTTGCATAATAATGATACTCTACTTTGAAACAAAATAATACTTCAGGTGTTTTGAATGGCCCTGACATGTAAAAATAATTTGATGTATTTTTATTACATTATGCTTGGCCCTGGTGGACTTCTGTGTAGTTTTGATGCCTTGAAAATTTGAGATCTTTGCATTTTGTGTTTAGGTATCTCAGTGTTTGCATTGCCTAACCTTGACCATTAGAAAACAACATTTTACATTAGCCAAGTGTTCATAGGTTCATGTCAGGCAAGTTGTCCAACTTACAAACATTGCAAACTCACAATATAACATCATAGAACCAGTTGTTTGTCTTTAATTCTGTTCAATTCAAAGAATATTATCAATATTCTAAAAGGATATCATTGTGATTTGAGCCCTATCAGAACAGTAGTGTCCTTCATTGTGGTTTGTGTTCTCAATAAGCACAAATCCACTGAGGCATACCAGATGCTTGCTTGTATCATCTGGGACTGAATAAAACTGCCTTTTAGTATTGTGACTAGTGTACAAACTTATTGTATCATTAGTGTACGAACTTATTGTAACTCTGCTATTGTATCTCATTGTAGCAGCTTACTGTGAACATGATCATTTGTTTTGAGGGTGTGTCCATTTGTGTGCCTGACTTCACAGAGGACAACGTGTACCTGTTCTTAGCAAGTCAAAGCTCACTCATCTACGTGGACCCACTTTGCATTTTCTGCCAGTCGAGCTATTCGCATTATCTATATAGTTTGACTTCAGGTTATATTTTTTTGTGCTTTACCTTTGTCAGTATCCTTTGATTCTTGTAGCATTCTGGTTTCAAATCGTTGTTTTTTTACATCTGGTAAATGTGAATTATTTTTGTGATTCTAATTTTTTTATCATGGCAATTTATCACTTAATAAAAGGATTGCAAATGTGATTAACCAAGTTTTACTTCTATTAAATTGAATACTTGTTTTAACACATTAGTAAATATAAAAATGTAACCATGTTAAACATATTTAACCATGTAAGTTTAAAAACATTGTAGTCATCAGATTAGATGAGATATTCACTCCCTCCTGAGATGTTCAAGGAATTTTAAGTTACATGTAGGTTAGTCAATAACAATAAAATTACAGAAAGCCACAAAGGCAATTAGTCCAGTCGAAAAAAAACATTTTAACAAGGCATTTAAAAACGTCTTCCCCAAATGATAAATCAGTGGAATTTTTAAGATGTTGGATCTCTAAAACAAGACTAATTCACATAAGAATCATGCCAGCATGGTCTGAGATATTGTGTGGGTAAGCGAGACTCATCTGCCTGAGCATGTGTGCCAAATGGCATCACTCTAGGTCAAGCAGATATACAGTACTGTGCAAAATTCTTAGCCACCCTAGATCCATCATGCAAAACCATTTGAGAGGTGTGACAAATTCATGCCTGGACAGACAGAAGCAAGTGAGACAGCCAAAGTCTGTAGAACTGGCAAGTTCTCCAAAAATGATTGGAACAATCTGCCAGTCGATTTAATTATGAAACTGCACCTCAGTATTCATAAGAGAATTGATGCAGTTCAGTGGAAGTCCTTAAACTAAACAGACCTAGAAAGCAGAAAGTAACTGACCATATTCTTTTGATAGTAACTGTCATAACTGGATTATTTTACATTAAAATCCACCATATTTGCAATGAGTACCAAGAGTTTGGATGAAAACCAGTGGAGGGCAGTGAAACGTCATTGAGGAGGATGGGCTCATATCAATGTCTGCACTGAAATAAAAAAATAAACCCAGGGTATGATACTTTTCCATTTACTGCATTTCAACCATTACTATATATATCCTCAAATAACTTTAACTTGCTTCCACTGATGAAGACAGTGGCTGCTCTCCAAACACAAATTAGACAGCCACATGGCCCTTTACCCTCAGCCCTTCTGGGTTATATCAACCCTGCAAGCGAGCCAGTGGTTTACTTGTCCATTCAATCTAAATCAAATTGGAGAGTGCAGGAGTTGCCGCATCGAGCAAGAGCTTAAAGGTGCTGTATGTCAAGGCGTAACAGCTGAAAAACTTTCTTGTTGAAGTACTTAAAAAAAGGTTTTAAAAAATGCTGTATAACTATAGTGTTTTAAAATATGAAAAAGTAATTGATATTGAATAATAACGTCCTACACTATTCAGAGCTTTGTTACACACCACACCCTTATTCAGATTTTGTATGTCATGAAATACATGTCCTGACCTACAGCTTTGTGAGCTGGTCACTGTTTCCCTCCACAAAATTATACATGGTGCACCACATCCTACAGCGGCAATTTAATTACATCGTTTTGAAGGGATTCCTTCGAGACAAGCAATGGCTTTTTACGGGCTGAAAACCTGTTTATCTCACCAATCTATCACTGCATGATGTGGAGCAATATGACTTTACAGTGATGAAAAACATCGGATCTGAGTACAATGTTGTGTAAGAGTAATCATTTTATTTAGCAGTTTTCTTTGTGTGTCCTATGCATTTAAAAATAAGCAATGTTAAAATATTAAACGTGAACTTTCCACATGGCTCCTATGGCACGATATCCTGCCACATTGAACTCAAAGCTCAGTCTGTAAAAAACGACATCCCCCACAATCCTCCAGGCTGCCGTGACTTGACGCTTCGTCTTCGTTCAGACGGTGCTAATACATAGAGAAGGTTAGAAGACACACACTGGATATTATAGTTACCGTTACTCGTATGCAAGGAAATAGCTAAAAAAATAGACATCAGTAAACCCAAAACGAAAAATCTGGTATTTGGCTATGAAAATTGCAGTATTCAACAATCCTCCAATTTGTACAACTGTATACAATCCTTATTAGAGATAAGGCCTTTAATATTGTGGTGGGGTTTGGTGCACTAAAGAACACAAGTCAGACAAAGACCATTGTTACTATGTAACATGTGAAGTTAATCTGCGCATGCAGGTTTCTCAATTAAGTTCATAAAAATTAACAAATACGCTTAAACATAACACACACCAGATACAGAAAAAGACTGACCAAAACCAACCTACAGCTATTTGGGCAAAAGCGTTCTTTATCTTGTATCATTTACAGTCTAATAAAATGGCGGAAAAAACGAAATTTGTCCCCGAAGAAGTAAGGATGACGCTAAAAGCAAAATGAGTTTAATGGTCCTTCGACAGTTCTAATCTACAGTACTACGTCAAAATTGTATTTTTATCCTTGGGGGTTTCTAACCTTCTCTAT
The DNA here is from genome assembly GCA_016801145.1 of Umbra pygmaea. Classification (NCBI taxonomy): domain Eukaryota; kingdom Metazoa; phylum Chordata; class Actinopteri; order Esociformes; family Umbridae; genus Umbra; species Umbra pygmaea. The sequence goes on along the minus strand of JACXGM010018619.1, from coordinate 8,173 downwards.
TTTGCAACCAAATAGTTGCTGGTCAGTGACAGTGTGTGCATTGCTGGGAGTGACTCACAAAGTAGCTTACAAATATTTGTTAACAAACTGTACTTTATATTGGAATATCGATGAAGACATAGAAGCGACTGACATCTCAGAAACCGTTGGAGAACTAATGATTTTCGAGTTTATCTCCGTTTGTTTTTCGACTCGAAAAGATTGTTTTAAAGGCCTGTTGCTAGCTAGCTAGCTAAGGAAATAATCGACAGTACAGCTGTCTGGTCGATTGGGCACTGTAATGACTTTAAACATTTCGTTTTTTTAACAACTTAAACTTATGAACCAAATTAGGACTGTTCGTCGTATGATCTCAAATGCTGGATATAAAACATCGTAAATCCCTGTCTTCTTCCAATGTTCCGTAGCCAGATAGAAACAACTACAGTAGCTAGCTACTGTCACGTTAACTAGCTGGCTATTCTAGCTACTTCTGTGTTCACTTACAACCTAGATAATGTTTATAAGCAAGCTGGTTTACGTTTTTTAAAGTGCAATTAACTATACAGTACATATCATGTTTGCGAAGTTACATTTTATGTAGATATGGTTATAATATTCCATAGATGAATATCGAGAGTAATTGACAGGTTTGAAACTTACCTAACGCTAGAAAGCTAGGAACTATTATCTAGTTATGTTAATACAGCTCAGTAGCTATAAAAATCAGTAAAGGCCATAGTAAGTTAGGAATGTTGCCACAGTGATTATTTGTAAGACCATAAACGCGTCGCTTACACCATTTACTAGCATTGATTAATTTGATTACTTTCCGGATGAAGCCTCAGTGTCGAGAGTGGATGTTATCTGGATCTGCAGATTTCGTTTGTTCTTCTTGGCACAACTGATTAAGGACAGTACGTAAGCCGTGGCAGTTCATATTTACAGACTTCACTGATCTGCCTTTGCACAAGACTGAAACTAATAAACGGCACAATGAATCGCTATCTACCAGTTGCAAGACAGCACTTCTTGGGCGCATTAGCGAATACCAGCGTTGTGGTGAAGTCCATCAGCGCCATAGTTCTCCTTCTCTACCTGCTCTCTTGGGCAGTTGACACTCCATATGCCCTGGGTGTGACGCCTGGCTACCTTTTCCCCCCTAACTTCTGGATCTGGTCCCTGGTGACCCATGCTGTGGTGGAGCAGCATGTGTGGGGAGTGGTGGCCAACGTAGGGACTGTCATGGCCTGCGGCCGACTGTTGGAGCCTCTTTGGGGTGCTTTGGAGTTGCTCATATTCTTTGCTGTAGTGAATATCTGTGCTGGCCTCCTGGCAGGTCTCTGCTACTTACTCACATACATTGCCACTTTTGACCTGGACTACCTGTTTGCAGTGCGCATCCACGGGGCACCAGCCTTCCTAGGGGGAGTGTTGGTGGCCCTCAAGCAGACCATGGGGGACACTACAGTGCTTCGTGTTCCTCAGGTAAGGCTCAAAGCAGCCCCAGCGCTGGTCCTCCTCTGCTTGGCCCTGCTTCGCGCTTCAGGTCTGCTGGCGACTGCCGCCCCATTGGCGGCCTACAGCTTTGGGGCCCTGGCAGGCTGGGTTTACCTGCGGTTCTACCAGAGGCATAGCCGGGGACGTGGGGACATGTCAGACCACTTTGCCTTTGCCTCCTTTTTCCCTGAAGCTGTGCAGCCAGTGGTGGGGATGCTGGCCGGCCTGGTGCACGCAGCCCTGGTAAAAATGAAGGTGTGCAGGAAGATGGTGAAACGTTATGACGTCGGAGCCCCTTCGTCTATCACCATCAGTTTGCCAGGGACAGACCCCCAGGATGCAGAGAGGAGGAGGTGAGTGGGTCTGGATGCCCACATAAACACACACATAGGTATCCATGACAAACAACACCTGCAGGCTGTCATGTAGCCTCTCCAATACATATTACTGTGCTATGCACCTGGAGAAAACGAGAGGCTGTTTGAAAGGAAATCTGAGACACAATACTATAATACAATGCGACCATTTGCCCAGGCTTGCACTTGAAGAAATAATGGAGTCTTTGTAATTCTCTTCCAGGCAGTTGGCGCTAAAGGCTCTGAACGAGCGACTTAAAAAAGTGGAGGACCAGTCAGCATGGCCGAGCATGGACGACGAAGAGGATGAGGATGAAGTTCGGACCGACACCCCTCTACTTTCCGGACAGGAAAGAACCTCACCAGCAGCGGGGTCTAGTGGCACCCAGAACACCGTGGGACAAGAGTCTAGCATCATCAGCTTTGAAGATGCTCCCTCTCATTCCTAACTGACACTCAGCCATACTTACATTTTACTAGAACACAAACACTAAAATGGCTTCTACACTCGCACAAATCCCCTACCAGTTAATTTACACATAACCAGCCAATTAGTTTCATGCTGACTCAACAAAGTTGTAAACAGATACCACCATCAACCCGTTTCTCTCTCAGCCCTGCCTGAAAATGTCCATTGAAAAGTGAATGCAATGTGCTTACACATTGGACATTATCTACCATTTCACATCTCTCTTGAATAAACCATGAATGGATGTACGAAGTACTTTGTAAAGCTCTTTTGACCCAAGACATCTGTTTCACACCTGCTGCTTGTCTGATGTCCAGACCTTATGACTGAGATACTAAGACTGGAGCAGAGACTGTTGGCAACCTCTCCATATGTTGCTGAGTGTTACTGTGGTCCCAGAGCAAAGTTTTCACTAGACCGATGCAGATTTTCAGTGGTTTTCTAGCTCATCTTTTTATGCTGATGTGTATTTAGTCTTCAAGGTCCTTTTTCTCCATCTCACTAAGACTGATTGCTCTAGAATTATTCCCCCAGATGTTCTACCACCGTCTGTTTTCAACTGTTTCCAGTTTTTATGCGACACCTGATAATTTGACACTTTGGTTTTTTGGATAAAGAGAGCAAAACTGTTCCACCATCGGCATCGCCTTTGATGGCATTTGCCAATTTTGTGTAATTAAAGGGGGTGGTAGTCCCTTCTGATGACCCCCAAGTGGTCATCAGAAGGAAGCAGACAATTAATTATACTTAAATTTAATATTTTAATATGAAGGCAACTTCATTGGCACTGATACTGCTGGAAAGGATGCATTTGGGATATTAATATGCAGAACCCTTTCCATCTCTTAAAAGGGTTGAGACATCCCACTTAAAGACACGTCCACAGGCTAAGGCTTGAAGCAATGGTTGAATTCCAATATTCCCTATTAAAATATTTAGTCAAGTTCATGGGGGAATTGCTAAAAGCCCAGTCTATTCCAATTCTAATGGAGATAAGTGAGGTATGTGTTGTTATGCCTACTACTTTTTTCCACCTATCTGAAGGGAAACAATATGGCTATAGACATGTTGAGCTGAACTTGCCCACAATGCAACGGTATCACTGATTTTTGCCATGGTTACACTTCATTGAAAACAACAAACTGAAGGAATAGTGCGAAAGACCATTCCCTACAGGTATTGTTTTACTGTATTAAAAAGTCAGCCACCTACACGTCTATAAATCATTTTAACTGAGGGAAGGGGAAATGAACAAGTTATATATTTAAAAGACATTGGCCTTGCTGATTTTTTTCCCCAACTCCAAACCCTACCATTTTTTAACTGGGCATTCCAGAAGATAAACATGATCAGGATGCACCTCTGAGTTCCCCATGCCCAACCACAAACAAATTATGTGGAAGGTTGGGGGTAAAATGCAGACCAGAGTGGCCCCGTTCAGATACTAATTGTGCTTTATAGGACAAGAGATATGTGATAGATGGATGTTTTGAGTGTGATTTTAGGGCTGTCAGCCAGATTTGAAACAATACTGCAACAGGACGTGTACATTGAGGCACTGGCTTAGACCACTGAAGCACCAGATAATAATATTAAGGTGTCTTTAAATGGGCTGTCTTTGTTTCTGTGCTCTCAATCTTAGACATTTGCTCTGAATTCTCAGTATTTCCGTGATTTCAAGTTTAGATAATGCCAGTGGCCTGGAGTCAGATTTGCATTATTGGAATAGAACAATAGCCATTGTAAAGGGGTGTTTTATTGTCTGTGTTCAAACTTTCAATATGATTTGTCAGAATTGTCTGCTTTTCCAGCCAGCAAGTTTTACTTTTGTGTGATTAGGGTGAATGAGTGAGTAACAAGGAAAGCACTAAATGTTGTAATGTAATGTGGGTTCCTGACAATTTTGGGTGGCCTGGCCTGACATAGTTCAGCAGCTTGTGACAGTGAAAGCAATGCAGCCACTAATGATTTCCAATGATTATCTTGTTCATCTCTTGTTTTTTTCTCTTCCTATTTGACTTCTCCCTATTTATGTCTTCCATCTCTGAATGTTGAGTAAGGACTGCACTCTGAATCTTTAACTCACATAGTGTATTTGATTTTGCTCATTTACAGTACGTTTATGTGGATCACATAGAAATGCTTAGGTGTGGTGAACGATGCCAATGCTGATGCAGTTCTGTTCAATTGGTTAATGGAGGTGACTCAAGGCTTGGTTTTCTAATTTTCCATGCACCGGACAATTTCTTTAGATTTCCACTTTCTTTTTGTTTGTACTGTCAACGTTGCACAGACTCCTTATTAGTTCCAGATTGTTCTTTGTCTATATGAAATAAACTACAATTGTATGAATTGTAAATTGATTTTTTTACGCACCACTGAATTGTAGTAGTAAAATAATTAATAATTAAAAATAATTAATTAATAATAAATTAATCTTATATTGATGTAGGGAGCTGCTTGTTTGACCCTAAAATCTGTCCATAGATGGCGCTGTTAGCAGTGTTTTTTCTCCGCTACCAATGAGAGGACATTAGTTGTTTTTACTCCACTACCATTGAGACATTTTTTAACTGATATTGACATTTCCGCGACATTTTAGAATGTACAATAATAATACAAAATACGGTTCTAGCTTGACTTTTTATATTTGTGATTAATGGCCGTGGTAGTACAATTCTATTAAACAAAGGCAGAATGCATAACCTGTCCACACCTTGTCATCCACCCTAAAATGAAAGTTGAACATTGCTTATGTAAAAAACGGAATAGTGTGATGCTAGTAAAATCTCTCAAACAGAAATACCATAAAGCGACGTACCAGAAATACTTTAGTCGACGTGCACGCGCAGGCGTGGCTCACGCTCGTTCGCGTTACCCATCCCCCTAACCTAACCAGCCCCTTGCGCGCTCACGCGAAATCATTCATTGTATCGATAGCGGATTGAAACGAGGGTTTTCGGTGAAGCAAAAAACCTGGGAACAACTACTATTCCTCTAAAGAACAGGTAAAACTACTTTCGAAACAGTTCTGTCGGACTCATTTCTTAATACGACAACACTGCTGCACTGTAATTGTTGAATACATTGTAAGAAAGTTGTCCCGGCCTTCGCGTCGTCTTTCTTGCTATTCTAATCGAGCCGAACGAGGACGACCTCCATAACTTCCGCAGTAATTCAACTAGCTGGTTAGCTCGTTAGCAAAGCAAACACTGAAGGATTATGTGTTTCGTTTTACCACATATTTCTGTATCACGTCCAGTACTGTTACGTTAATTACTGTACCCAACGCCGAATCACAAGCTAACTTTAAAGATGGCTAACTAGCTAGCTCATTTAGCGTAACTAGCTAACTGTTATAACTGGTTAATATCTAACTAACGCCCAACAATTTGTTAGTTACGTACAGTCAGTAGTCTCAGACACGTTACTTAATCCGTATTTGAATCGAACCGGTCAGTGTTACACTGATGAAGAGTTGTTATAACGAAGAAACTGTTGTCTTTCTGTAACCAGCGCTAGATACCTACAGTACAGTACTGTAAAATAATACAAAAAACAGTTTGGTATTGTATGATACCAAGAAACTTGGACTATACAGTATATTGTAGGCATCCTGAATACAGTCATAACCAAATTTTTTATGTTATCGGTTAGCCAACAATATATTATTCATACCAGACTGTACTGTACTGGAGTTAAGTTAAACACACTTATGTTCCGTTAAGTCAGTACAACTTCTTAAATAACAAGTCGTCTTAATATTCACCCACCTCTTTCTAGTCGTTTTTGTATACTAGTAAATTTAATATTGGAACTAGTTTTGAAAAGTATACCTTTTCGAACGTCAGACCACCAAAATTTAACGTTTAGAGAACGAGGTAACGTTAGCTAAGTGTATTTGTTTGGAATGGGGCCGCCCTTACTGCGGGCTACAGCCATCTGTTGATGCATTGACGCCATCTTAATTAAAATTTGAATAAACCACCCTGAAGACAAAATCATATGACCACAACAGCTACTTAACCATTAGAATGTGTTTCGCCAACATTCTAATTCGCTTGTCCTGCATTGCACTACAGTACTCGATCTCAGCTCCTGTGAAATATAACTGCACCTAATTGGTTAAGCATGTGTTGACATCAATACGGGCAACTTATCACGTTGTGTCCATTTTATCAGAACGTTTTAAGCAAAAACTCCAGTCAAATTGCAATAATTTCTGATTGGTTGCATAATGAGGCACTGTGTACCAGAGCTGGTCCATTTGGTGCACATGTGTGTTCCTCATGAATGAGAGATATTTATTCCAACAAAACAATACAATACTGGTCCAAATGACACTGGAAAGTATAATGCAAACATTGATACACCATCCCAAAACCTGTATGTTATTTGACACTAATGCAACTGAAAAACATTTCAAAAGAATAAACCCTTTTCCTAAAAGCAATGCCTTGTTTTGAGGGCAAATCTCTGAGTAACATTCTCCATACGTTCCAGAATGGTGGTGGCTGCATAATGATTTGTTTATGCAGGGTAAAACCTGCCTTAATTGTGGAAAGGATTTGATGAATAATGCAAAGGTTTCAAAGGTGTTACCAAGAAGACTCACAGATGCAACCTGATATTAGTAATTGGAGGATATTGGGTTAAATGAAAATGTGAATGAACTTCAGGTTGGTGGGTATTTGAAGTTAATACAATGTGCAGCAGTTGTAGTAGTTTCTCCTGGTTCATATTTGAAGTAAATACAATGTGCAGCAGTTGTAGTAGTTTCTCCTGGTTCATATTTGAAGTAAATACAATGTGCAGCAGTTGTAGTAGTTTCTCCTGGTTCATATTTGAAGTTAATACAATGTGCAGCAGTTGTAGTAGTTTCTCCTGGTTCATATTTGAAGTTAATACAATGTGCAGCAGTTGTAGTAGTTTCTCCTGGTTCATATTTGAAGTTAATACAATGTGCAGCAGTTGTAGTAGTTTCTCCTGGTTCATATTTGAAGTAAATACAATGTGCAGCAGTTGTAGTAGTTTCTCCTGGTTCATATTTGAAGTTAATACAATGTGCAGCAGTTGTAGTAGTTTCTCCTGGTTCATATTTGACGTTAATACAATGTGCAGCAGTTGTAGTAGTTTCTCCTGGTTCATATTTGACGTTAATACAATGTGCAGCAGTTGTAGTAGTTTCTCCTGGTTCATATTTTATGTCTGCAGAGAATAGCAGGCCATCAACACTTAACCAAAGGGTTAAAGTTCAAGTTAACTGTCCCTCTGACCTCTGCTTATTTCTCAACCATAGTGTTGACCTTTTAGTTGGCTGATTGCACTGATCCTTTCAGTCCCTGTTAGGTGTGTAGCGGTATGAGATTCTTGCGGTATGATAAGTTACAGAAAGTATCACGGTATTATAAAATGTGTCGTTGTATCTATAAAATGTTTGTACACACAGAGACATACACTATATGGCCAAATGTATGTGGACCTACCTACTAATTATTAAGTTCAGAGTTGTTTCAGCCACACTTTTGCTCACATGTGCATTTAATCCAGCACACAGCCATGAAATGTAAATAGACCACAATTGGCAATACGATGGGTCATTCTGAATAGCTCAGTGACTACAAGTGTGGCACTGTCATAGGGTGCAACTGCAAACTTTGCCACAGGTCAGTGTAAAGCACACTGCCACTGGTGTCTGTGTAAAGCACACTGCCACTGGTGTCTGTGTAAAGCACACTGCCACTGGTGTCTGTGTAAAGCACACTGCCACTGGTGTCTGTGTAAAGCACACTGCCACTGGTGTCTGTGTAAAGCACACTGCCACTGGTGTCTGTGTAAAGCACACTGCCACTGGTGTCTGTGTAAAGCA
>JACXGM010018618.1:0-18910 GCA_016801145.1 Umbra pygmaea | reverse complement strand
AGTAATATAGATAGTAGATGATGTTAGCACTGCAGTAATATAGATAGTAGATGATGTTAGCACTGCAATATGATAGAGAGTAGATGATGTTAGCACTGCAGTATGATAGATAGTAGATGATGTTAACACTGCAGTAATATAGATAGTAGATGATGTTAACACTGCAGTAATATAGATAGTAGATGATGTTAGCACTGCAGTAATATAGATAGTAGATGATGTTAGCACTGCAGTATGATAGAGAGTAGATGATGGTAGCACTGCAGTATGATAGATAGTAGATGATGGTAGCACTGCAGTATGATAGATAGTAGATGATGGTAGCACTGCAGTATGATAGAGAGTAGATGATGTTAGCACTGCAGTATGATAGAGGGTATATGATGGTAGTCTTGCAGTATAATAGATTTTGGGGGATGATAGTGCTGCATCATGAGTGTGTACTTGAGTGTTTTTCAGATGGAGATCATAGGTCTGTGTATTGCATTAAATAAAGAAATTTGAAGGTCTGTGAGATGGCATGATGTTCGACAGGGTATGGGCTGGGATGATGTTTTAGGACGGATTTTTACCACATTCTTCTCCCCTCCCAATTGGTCTCGTCAGATTTTCTGATCTTGTCTCGTCCAGAAGCACTCAGCAAGTTAAGGATTGGTCGAAGATCAATTAAATGCTTTCTCTAACATGTGTTGGGATGATGTTTGAAGGGGTATAAGCTAGGATGATGTTTGAAGAAGTATGGGCTGGGATGATGTTTGAAGAGGTATGGGCTGGGATTATGTTTGAAAAAGTATGGGCTGGGATTATGTTTGAAAAGGTATGGGCTGGGATGATGTTTGAAGGTGTACGGGCTGGGATGATGTTTGAAAAGGTATGGGCTGGGATTATGTTTGAAGGTGTACGGGCTGGGATGATGTTTGAAGAGGTATGGGCTGGGATGATGTTTGAAAAGGTATGGGCTGGGATAATGTTTGATACGGTATGGCCTGGGATGATGTATGAAGGAGTATGGGCTGGGATGATGTTTGATATGGTATGGCCTGGGATGATGTGCGACGGTCTCACCGACAGTGGGGTCTCCATCAGACACAAGGATGATCATGGAGACAGAGCGGTGGTTGATCATGCCCTGTTTGGACGCTTTCAAAAGCATCTGCGCCGCCCTCAGCAAAGCTTCATTGATATTAGTGCCTGTGGGCAAGGAAAGCCAATCAGAAACATCCAGGCCAAGTTTCCTCATCCACTACTTCATGTCTGTCCCATTCAACTAATCCCAACCAGCCCAAACAAAGGATCAGATAGCTTTCTTTTTGGTTAACCCTCTATGTTCATCCACGTCTTTCTCTCCTACCTCCGTTAGGTTTGATTTCCTGGATATATTTCTTGGCTTCTGCCACTTGTATTTTGCTTCCTGGAACCAGCTCCTCACTCCAGCAGCGCACGTTGTGGTTGAAGTCGATAATGCTGAAGTAGTCATCCATCGTTAGGTCATCTAATATAGCCTGCATAGCTGACACAGTCTGGGACAGAGATAAGAATTAACGAGATATCATGAAAGTCATAAACGTAATGGGAGAACAATTCACACAATATCCACATGGGGGCAGTGTTGTCAGTGCTGTCAGACTGCCAGTTGTGAGGGAATTAATGTATGGTTCTGATGTGGCACAGATTGACCTCAGGTAAGTTTTTCTGTGGATACACACCTGCTTCATTTTAACACCCCACATAGATCCACTGACATCAATGACAAATACGATATTTTTGGAGAGAGGGGAGAGGTTTGCCGGTGCAAAGAATTGCACAAAATGTCCATCAGAAACCTATGAGAAAAAAGCAGAGATAACAGTGAACTGTTTTAGAAAGAGTGTGTGAGTGTGTGTTTATAATGTGTGTGTGTCTGCGTCAGTGTGTCTAGTTTATAGTGTGTGTGTCAGTGTGTCAGTGTGTCTAGTTTATAATGTGTGTGTCTGTGTCAGTGTGTCTAGTTTGTAATGTGTGTGTCTGTGTCAGTGTGTCTAGTTTATAATGTGTGTGTCTGTGTCAGTGTGTCTAGTTTATAATGTGTGTGTCTGTGTCAGTGTGTCTAGTTTATAATGTGTGTGTCTGTGTCAGTGTGTGTATCTAGTTTATAATATGTGTGTCTGTGTTAATGTGTTTTGTTTATAATGTGTGTGTCTGTGTCAGTGTGTCTAGTTTATAATGTGTGTCTGTGTCAGTGTGTGTGTCAAGTTTCTAATGTGTGTGTCTGTGTTAGTGTGTTTAGTTTCTAATGTGTGTGTCTGTGTGTGTGTCTAGTTTCTAATTTGTGTGTCTGTATTAGTGTGTTTAGTTTATAATGTGTGTGTCTGTGTGTAATTTCTATTGTTGGTGTGTGTCCGTGTGTGGTTTCTATTGTGTGTATGTGTATGTAGTTTCTATTGTGTGTGTGTTTCATTATTTGTAGTTTCTATCGCATGTGTGTGTGTGTCTCTGTGTGTACCCACATGCAGTTCTTCTCCATTGCCTTCTCTCAGGACGTCATATTTAACAGTGAAGATGCCGTTGACAGCAGTGGCAGTGCAGTTTTCACACATTCTCTGCTGTTCCAGTGACGGCTTGTACACCACGTGAGCCTTATGACTAGTGAGGGTGAGCTTGGCCATGTCTGTAAAATGTTTCAACTGGGTGTTCGGTATCTCCACAGAAGCAATTCCACTGGGCTCATAGATGTACACATCTACCTGCAAAAAGACAGGGACAGAGTGTTCATATATGAGACAAATTAGCCGGGACCTGTTTAAACACAGATACATGCATGTACAGTAGCCTGTCTCACCTGGAACTGAGGCACCAAACGTCCAGGCTGCAGGTGTAGAGTGTGTTCATAGAAACCCAGCTTCCTGTACATCATTTCCTGGTAGTGCAGCTCAAAATCTGTCTTACTCCCAGAAGGTACGTTGACCTCCATCTTAAAGGTCTCCATGTTCTGGGAATTTGCCCTGTGGTATAGCAGTACCAACTCTACATTCAGTTACACTACACTGGAAAGGTCTTGTGCAACAATATTTATAATCAATGTTGTATAGACCATTATAAACCAGGTGCTTCAAATCCTGACTGTCATAAAGCTTTAGTAAGCAATCGGGAAAGAGGGGTGTAGAATATGGCTAAGAGATATTCTAATATCACAAATCCTGTATTTTTTTAATAAAGAGGTCACCAACGCATTTACAGCCGTAAACAGTTATGTAATAAAAACCTGTGTTTTACGGCATCTTAATGTATTATCTGTTTGTTTGAATGCTGAATTGGCTGATATCCATAGTATAAGAATGTATAACACAGGTTTGAAATCCTACTTAACTGTCTTATTGTGTTAGTAGCACTTAGTCGAGGTATATATAGCACAAACCACTGAGATGCCTAGATGCTTTAATAAACCGGCTACCGACACAATTAGAGCAGTAAAAAGTGATGTGATGTCATAAACGGTCTGATATATCACAGCTATCGACAAATCAGCATTCAGGGTTCAAACCACCAAGAGACCACACCAAAAGACTTTACCGTGTGTGTATGCGCTTTACTGGTCTAGTTATGTTTGTAAGTATAACAGAAATAGGGACTAGCTAGAGGCTATATCCTACCAGACTTGTCAGAAAAGCCTCTAGCTGCAATATTACCATCAGCCTTCTTGCTGAACTTTGAATGACATTGGGTTAATCACACTCAAACAATGAGTCGGGACAACACCATTTTCCTGCATTGTCTAAGATGTCACTTTTAATCTCCCGGTTTGCCCATGTGCACAATTAACCTCTAAAATTGTAGTCCTTTCACAGACACACTAGGTGGTGCATTGTGGGTTCTGAAGTACCTGACGATCCCGGCGGCCATGCCTCTGGCTCTAGCCTGGGCATAGAGGGCCCTGGCCGCATTCTTCTCCCTCACGGAGCCCACAAACGTTATCCCGTTCACATTCCTGACAGCAGAAGACGACAGCACACAGCACAGATTGGGATTGTGAACGGCACTCGGACTCTCACTGAGCATCGAGGTTACTGCAATGGGGATTTCAATTATGATTGTTGCTCACATGGTAAAGTTGGTAATAAAAGCATGTTTGGGGATTTGGACATTGAAGCCGATGCTCTGGGCGTTAGGACCAGTGTTGACAACAGAGCTCTTGAAGGTTGTGTGGCAGAACCGAGACGTGATGCGACTCTCCACCTTGTAGCTTTTAATCATGATGCCATCACCCTCTGCCTACAGATGCAAGTAGAGAATGTGAGGTTGACTTTGGCCTGTGACGTCCCGTGTCCTTGGCTATGGATCGAAATCATTTGGGTTCAAGCACTCTAAAACTACAACATTCATTTCTATCTACTGTACACCACAGAAAATTATTTGACTTTGAATACACTGATTTCACGATTTTCAACAGTAGATCTCACTGAAAAGTAAACAGGAAACATTTATTTTATGAGAAAACAACAGATTGAGAATTTCAAACGGATCAGATGAGCGAAGTCAATAACCTGCCTGTCAGCTGTGTCTTCAAACAGAACTATTGATTAGTAGATAAGACTAAACTCTGTCACAGGGTACAGAGGGTTCAAAAAACAAGCACATCACAGAAAGAGGAACCCACCTGAAAGTCGTATTGCTCCTCACTGGTTAATACTGCTCTCTGGAAACATACAGAAACAATCAGCTCTGTTTTGTTCCTTCCTTGTATCCGTCAGATACAACAATAATCAATATAACAGTAACATCATTTAGGTTAAACTGATGTACTGTACACATTTAGTTAAGAATCTATATAGAATGTTTCCAGATGTAGGGAGGTTTATATTGACTGTGCATAAAGTACTTGAGTTGAAATAAATTACATCTATAATACGTTACCACACTATCAATAGTTCAATGATCAATTAATCTTCAACATGTTGTTGGTTTTATTTGTTTTTAAAATTTCTATAACCATCTAAAAAATTAAGGAAATGACTCAAAACAAGTCAATGTCCCTCACAATATGTGCTACTTAAGACATTTTTAATCATATTGAAAATAAAGGACATGCATATATCATAGCCTAGGTTGCTCAAGCAGCCTAATATGCAGGCTCTGGTGCAGATGTAGTGCTGAAAAATATGTTCAAATCTGGTGGGTGTTGTTTCAGCTAACACGGTATATAAAGAAATCAAAAATGCCTGAAAATATATATTTAAACAATCCAGATAAGGAACTATTGTGAGTACTCTAATATATTATTAGAAATAAGGACAAATTGTTAATCAGAATTAGAGTGGCTCGAAACAAAACAAAAGGAAATAAAGGGTTTCATCTTACCTTGAGTCTTCCATGTTCTTCTTCTGAAAGCTGGTAGAAAAATTGGCAATTTGTAAAATGACGTAGAAAACATTTTCATATCAATCAATCAAATCAACAGAGCGAATGAAGAAAAGCATGAGTTGAAAGGAATATGACTCAGTTGAGTTGAAAAAATCTACACAAAATCTTTATACACCAGTCCCATTGTCAGTTAAAATTGGCACATAGACAATCTCACCATTTCAGTCTCCCATTCTCCCTCCACCAGAAACTCAAAGCAGTGGGTTTGGTGAAGGATGAGCAGGCCAAGGAGGAGAGCCAGGCTCTTCATGGCTCCAGGCCTGTGTGTAGTTGCTGAAGTGTATACTGAATAGCAGAGTGATAAACTCCCACAGGGAGAGCGTCTTCTTCTAGGACCCAAGAGGGAGAAGAGAAATACCAAAATGAGGCTAACAAATCCATTGAGTGCTGATAGACGCTTGCCCCAGTCAATATTTGTTGTGTTTCATGTAACCCGGAGAGGGAAACTTTGAAACTTGACCTGTCACCTATTAAGGTAAATACAGCATATTTGAGATTGTACAAGTTAAAAAAAAACTAGGGTTGACCTGGATTTCTGTCTGATTTCTGTACAAATGAGATTTGTATGGTCGTAGTGCAGATAACACTGACACTGTTGCTTTTGCATTATATGTGAATATGTTTTTTTCCATGGACAGTGGTGTGCCAATGTTTGTTCATTTGTATGTGCCAAATTTGGCTTCATGAAAAATATTTTAAAAAAACAGTTTCAAAGTAAAGTTTTGTCCTTGCTCTTGGATAAATTGGGAAATGTTTAACAATTAATATTTTTGAATTTTTGTTTAAATATCCAAGTGTCCAAATACAGATGTGTAACAGTGCCCCCTCCTGGACTGATCAGTACCAAAGCCCCGTTCCATGTTCCATGTCAGGTTTTATGTTCTGGACTATCAGTACATTCTGATTCCACCTATCAATCACTGTTCACACAGTTAAACATCACAGCTGTCATTCATTAGTACTGATATTCAGTTCCTACCATGATGTGTGTTTACAGTGGGTCTATATGTCATTATGTAGTGTTAAAGTTACAATATTGAAGGAGAGTTTATACAGTTGTATTCAAAAATATTCAACCCCCATCGTGTTTATTGTCAAAATGTACAGACTGTCAGCTGTTTGCAATGAACAAATCATACAAAAGCAATTGAAATAGGTCAACACAACGAATGCATCAACTGGTTTCCCCAAATACAACTGAAAACGCAACTCAGAATGCAACTCATAATGACTTTTAGGCTCAAAATGATTCAACCCCCTGAATAGATTCCCTCACAACAGTACAAATATGCAAAACAGGTGTTTTCTCAATCAAGGGCTTCATTAGTTGCACCAGGTATACTTAAGCTGGAACAAAGGAAATATCTGAACTGGCTAGGGGTTTGTTGAGTGTCACATTTGACTGCATGTACAAAACATGGTCAGCCAAAAGAATGGTCCAAAAAGTTACGAGAAGAGATCATCGACCTTTACAAACAAGGAACAGGATACAAAAAGATAGTGAAGGCACTGAATGTTCCCAGAGACACTGTTGGAAGCATAGTTTGCAAGTTCAAAGTCAAGGGAACAGTGGTTACACTACCTGGACGGGGAAGAAAAAAGAAGCTATCAATGGCTGACACTACCTGGACGGGGAAGAAAAAAGAAGCAATCAATGGCTGCAACCAGATTTCTGAGATAGCAGCAAAATGCACTCAAATTACTTCATAACATTAGAGGTCAGGGCAACTGGTCTGTAGTCATTAAGTCTGTTGATCTTCGCCTTTTATGGACTGGGATGAAGTGAGATGATGATGAGATGTTAAAAATGTCAGTGAACACTGAAGACAGCTGGTCTGTGGAGTGCTTCAGGGTGGACGGAGAGACAGAGTCTGGCCCGGCTGCCTTGAGGGGGATCTGTTTCTTGAATAGTATGTTGACGTCGCTCTCCAAGACAGAGAGGGTCGTTGTAGTGGCAGCGGTAGGGGTGATAAAGATGGGTGATTGTGTTGTTACCTCAATGATGGGGGGCTGTAGAACTGCTGTAGATGGCTGGACACAAAGGCAGGAGCGATGTAGTCAGGACTGTCCCTTTGTCTTTCAAATCTGCAGTAAGATGTAAGACGTACACCGTCTGTATAATAATCCAGACTGTTAATGGCAAACCTGAAAATTACCTAATCAGTGCAGTCCAGATACGCACGCAGAGCCTCTGTTATTTGGCTGCTCTTCTGCCGCACAACAGGCTTTGCTAGTTTTAGCTTTTGCCTGTATGTGGGTATCAGGTGGACCATGACATGATCTGAGAGACCCAGAGCAGCGCGGGGCGCAGCGTGGAATGCATTGTTGATGGTAGTGTAGCAGTGATTCAAAGTATTTTCCTCGCTGGTCTGGATTTTAATAGATTGTTTATATTTGGCGATTTCATAGCTTAGATTACCTTTGTTAAAGTTACCCAGAACAATAACTAAGGAGTCCGGGTATGACCGCTCCACTTCAAGTATCTGGTCGGCTAGCTGCTTCATGCATGTAGGCGCTTGATGGAATGTAAAAACTGACCAGAATGAATGATGCAAAATCCTGAGGCATCTCTGGAGTTTGTGATATATTGCCAATGTACCACAGCTAGGCGCTGTGTCCAGAAAATCTATGATGCAGCTTTCCTAAGAACAGCTTTTAGCTTTTATATATTGGCCATATACCACACCCACTTGTGCCTTTTGCTTCCTTCTAAACTAGGTGGTTTGAATCCTGAACACAGATTGGATGATAACTGTGTTATATGTAAGCAATACGAGCTGGGCTTAGGCTTGATGCATACAGTAATAATGGTTGAAATAAAAGAAATAGAATGGTATCTCACACTGGCATTAATGTGTTAAACTCCATTTACTCTAGTCCAGACATTAATGAGCCCATTATCCTCAATAAATGTTCACCAGTCTTCCCTGTATGATATTTACCACAGACCCTTGTCCCTTTGTTTACATATACCACACACACCAATCAGCAATCAGGATTTTAAGCAGACATTATTGTAATCAAAATATGCTAATTCAATAGAAATTGTATTAGGATTTTCAAGAAGCAATCAATATTGTAAAGCCCTGACATTGTCTAGCATGTAGAAGTGTGAGATGGTAAAATATGTATTCCAAACGAAAACAAATTTACATAGGCATGCATAGTAAAAATTAACAGCAATTTTTTATCTTGTAGTTAACCTTAAAGCACTGCCTTGCAGATCTCAGAAACATCCGTACCTGTATTATACAGCTCTCTTGTATTAGAATACGTATTAGTTACGAAGACCTCATATAGCTAGCTGTTTCAACAAAACAATTTAGTTAAATTTAAAAAAAAACAAGACCGAAGATGTTACATTGAAAATCCAATCAGCCACAAGGTGTCAGTGTTCCACTAGATGGAAACAATAACAAATTTGTAGACCTTTGTGAAAAATAGTATTTTCTCCAGTGTGGTCTTAAAAGACATTGCTTGCAATTACAGCCTGCTTTCAATCAAATATAAGTTTACAATTTATTGTACATTAAATTCATTTATTGGCCATGATTATCATATTAATAATGAAATGTGATTACCAAGCAAGTAAAAAGGAGAACGCTAATTAGAAAGAATAAATTACTTTCTTGTTTATTCTTTTATCAAGAGAAATCATTCATGTTGTTATTAGCCCATGTAACTTTTTGGAATGAAACATTAAATAAATTATAGTAAACAGTATAACTGTCAAATGTTAATGATTCAGATGTATGTTGTTACATTTAGTCCTTTAGCAGACTTTATTCAGACATATAAGAGCAAGATTTTATTAGGCATATACTTTTACTCCATCCAGTGAAGGCCCTGAAATAATTTTGACTTACTGGGAACCAGTCTATGGATAGATTCTTGCTTCATTTTGGAAATGGTTAATCTGCTATGAAGTAAAAAAAAGTGAAAAACACTCTGTTTAATGACCCAGAGCTTGTTTGAGTATTGGAACCCTCAAACCATACATACATGGGACAGGTTTTACAGGCAAAACAAAGTAAACACTAAATCACAAATAAAAATGCAGCTGCACAGGTCACATTATGTTGACTGCCAGTAAGCACTACATATGTGTCAGCTATAAAATAGATCAGACAATTTGCATTTTGATATATGAGCTATTTAAAAGCCACATGAGACAACTAACAAGTTGTTCTACTAACAATTTGTTCCACTAACACAATTCCTAAGAGGCCAAACAGTCACTGACTGAATTGAAGGTGCATCGGTCACAAATACTGCAAAATGATTCGACGTGTCAAGGGGCACAGTCTCAAAGGTCAGGACAGCACATGCTGAATACAGACGAATTGCATCGGCAAAGAAGAACAGTCTTCGCAAGTCAGAGCTTACTGACAGAGATGGTTGGAAACTTAACAGTATAGTTAATTAATGGAAAGGTCAGTCAAAAAAATGATTTTTTTTACATTTAGAGCTTCACAAAGCTGGAATTAATGGCAGGGCTTCCATTTATCAACTTCTTGTACAGTATAAGGCTAATGCACAATGACATGTACCTTATATATATATGTTTTATGTGTTCTTTATATGTGTTGTTGTGCTATGGAACATGAAAAGAAACTGTGAGGACATGATTGTCCCTATGGAACAATAAAAACTCTATCTATCTATATATCTATCTTACTGCAAAGAGCACAAAACCTGGCCCATTGAGAAATGGGAGAAGAAATAATGTGTGATGAGGCATCCTTCACTATATATCTAACATCCAAAAGGGTTTATGTTTGGAGAAAGAAAAAGGAGGTCTTCAGTCCATAACATCTGCTGGGAACTGTTAAACATGGTGGGGTTCCATAAAGGTACCATGTACAGCCATCCTGTGAGAGTAGTTAGGTCTGATGATTGTTCAGCCTTTTTAGAGGATTGAAGTACACCCTGTGGTTAAAACACTGTTCCAATATTACAGATGATAATGCCCCCATACAAATTTAAAAGTGCATCAGTGACTATGGGCTGGTGCCTTCGATTCGATCTGTACTGTACCTTTATGTGTCTTCTATCTCATAAACTCTCAAACAGTTCAATGCAAAAAAATCTATAAAACAAAGATTTGTTATACAATTAACAAAATGAAAAGTTCCTAAGTACAAAACATATACTATAAAGAGCAGTAAAAGGTGAAAATCAAAACAAACTAAAAAATACAACAAACAAATCAGTATTTGGTGTGTCTGCCTTTTGCCTTCAAAATAGCATAAATTATGTTTTAACTCTGTTGTGCTGCTTCGTATTAAATTAAGCTTGTAGATTTTTCCAACCATCTTGGAGAATGTGCCACAGTCCTTGTATAGACTTTGGCTGTCTGACTAGTTCAGTCTAGGTAATTCCAGACTGGCTTGATGATGTTGAGATCACGTGGATGCCATATGTCGAAGATGCCGTTGTTCTTTTCGCTGTAGACCTTTATGACCTTGGCCGTGTGTATAGGGTCATTGTCCTGTCGCTGTATGAAGTTGGGACCAGCCAGATGCCTCCCTGGTGGTATTACATGATGGATATATGGTGCCTAGGCTTTTGAACATTGTAGCTATCTTTTGAAACTATTGGTTTTCAAATAAACAGCCTTACCAGTTCAAGGTAGACACTTAACAGGATTGCCTTTGAAGGTCCTTGATTTGTGGAGGTGGGTTCAACTTTTAGGCGAGTTGTGAACAAAGGCTTGTAATGAATGGGCTTTGTGGTGTCCACAATGTTGGCCAATAGTAATGTGCCCGTGTGACCCGGGCCAGACGCTCATTCCCTCAGCCCCGAGTTCTCGGCCCCGCTAGTCCAACCAGGAGGGGGCCAACTCACTGAATCTCTCTGAAGGTGGGCGTGTTATGGTTCCTCACTTTCCCATCGTCTTTGAACACCACGCACGCACAGTCAGTGCGCTGGATATTATGCCCTCTTTTTCGTTATTTTTGAGTAAATTGATATGGAAATCATCATGAAAGTTTTGACATTATTGATAAGTTTTAGTCCGTATGTTTTGGGACAATTTGAGGATATGGCAATTGAGAATGATGTTTTTCCGGAATATAACGAATTTGATTTTGGTATTGTGAGTGCGGTTTCAAATTTTAACTATTTCATTTGGCAAAATTATTGTTGTCTAGCATATATACAGAGCTTCAATAAAGCACGATTTAAGAAATGTATTTGGTTACCCATTTCAGGCTGCGCGCAGAGTACCTCGCCAGTTGAAAGCTATGCTTACTAAGGTAAATATTACAATTTTAGTATCTTGACATTTCTGCTGTTGTGCGCCTTTTGCGCTTATTGTGCGCACACGTGTGTGAGAGAGAGTGCGTTTATGTTGCTTGTTGTAGCATACGGTATATCATCAACATTTGTTGTAAAATAAAATATTTGCATATCAAATAAGTATATCAATTTATATCAGGTGATGATAGCTCAGCATCATCCCTGAAACTTTTGGTGACGCGCTTACACTGTCTGGCCTTCAGAAATAGGCTACAATCAAAATATGTCATATCTGATATGTCCAAAGAGGAGCAGGGCAGTTTGGAACGATATGAACGTGGAAATTAATGAAGAGTAAGACTATTGTACTGCTATGTCGACAAGCTGTGAACAGATAGGCCTACCCCATGTATCTGGAATGAACACAATTGTATAATTGAAAAAGTAGATATTAAAACGTGTCATGTGCATGTGTTTTTCCACAACGCGCAGGAGACCAAACCGCATATCCAAGAGCTGTCGGTAAAGACCACAATCATCTCCAGGTACGCGTTCACCGCCGTGTCTTGCACTATGATCAACCGGCACTCCGCCGCAGCCGACGGCGTATTCCAGTTCCAGGTTCCCAAGAACGCCTATGTGTCTAACTTCACAATGTAAGTCAAAGTAAATAGGCAATATGCACATTTAGCGAAAATGCCAATACTTGTGCAGCGAACGATCATCAATCTCCTTGTGTTGCTCAAATTGTGTGGGCAAAAGTTAACTTTTTATAATAATTGTTATTAGTTTAATTATTACTTTTTTGTTTATAATTATTCCCCTTTCCAGTATAGCATTACAGCATTGCAGTTAATCATTGTGTGATTTTACGGGCCTCTGTTGCTAGGTAAGGTTAGTGCGTTTCTATGGCTGTGAAGGTATGGGCTGTCATTAAGTTTGTTATGGTCACTGGCCTCCATTCATATATATTTACTACATTGTTCAATGGGCCAGAAAGCCTCAGAACAAACCTGTGAAATGCACCATATGGTTTCAACATGGTTGACTGTTCACCTTTAAATAAACTATCACAATGAAATAGTAGTGAAATTATAAAGAAATCCCACAACATTTTTTTTCTATAATTTCCTGAAAGACATATGCAATAAAATTCCATCTTAATAGGATTGTCCTTATCATTAAGCCTTCTCTTAACCCCTGACTTCTACCCTGAATGCAGGATTATTGCAGGGCGTGTCTACCTCAGTGAGGTCAAGCCAAAGGAAAAGAAGGTCAAAGAGGGGAAGGGGGACGTGTCTAAATCTAAGAAAAATGAAGCAGGTGAACAGAGGTATGTGTGTGTTTATATGGTATCCTCTCTATCAGCCTCAACATTCGAACTAAAGGCCATGTGTGTAGATGAGTGAGCATCCTAGAGTTGAACATCAAGCTAGTCTCATGCCTCCTGGCTGTGAAAACAAGTATTACTGTCACATACATCTGTGACCCATCACTGGCAGTAGGAAATTACATCATGTACTTACTAACCCATCGCAAAAAACATACATTTTAAAATGAATATTATTTACAGTGAGAATTACAATTTGATGGAGACTGAAGGTAGGGAACACATGGGGAAAGAAGGGAATAGAAGGAGAAGGAAAGACAAAGTGCAATAGAGAAAATGATAGAGAATAGGAGGGATAAATACAGTATTGTAGATATTTAGTGTCCAGCGCGGAGTCCAGCTAGGCTGGGTCTCGAGTCTGGTGAGGAAACTTCTGGCAGTCACTGACCTTCCATATTGATGAAGTCATAGTTGGAATGACTGAAATGATACTCCACCTTCCTCTCTTATACAACTCAAGGTTATTCCTCAATATTATTCAGATTTTCTGTTCTAATCCTTCCTCTCCTTTTTTCACTCCTCTATTTTCCACCCTTTACACTACTATTGTAGCAGTGAAGCAGAGATGGAGGTGTTCAGGATGGTGGCCAGCATCCCAGGCCGTAATCGGGGGGTGTTCATATTGACCTACGAGGAGCTGCTCCAGAGGAGGCTGGGGAGGTACGAGCTGGTGACCAGCCTGAGACCCCTGCAGCTGGTCAGCCGTCTCAGTGTGGACGTCACCATCGTGGATCACTCCACCATCACATACCTGCAGGTACTGCCGCTGCGTAGTGGTAAGAGCAACACACCAACGACCAACGGTGCCAATACAGCTACAACACCAGGTATGATTACAGTCACGTGCAATTGCGCGTGCTTTGTCTGGATACATGTAGTATTTCTAACATCATAATCTGAGTGGGTCAAAACCTGTGGGAAGATTGTCAGACTGTATAACACAGAAATATATACAAAAACATGTAACTTTGTTTGTGTTGGTAACTGGTTCATTAAGCAAAAAGGCATCTCGGTTTATGACCAACATATCACGGTTAAGAGCGGTATCCAGGGACTTAGCATTGTGCCATACATTACAGATGGAAATTAGCATCTATGCTATAATCTGGCTCATTTTCAGTCTGTAAAAAAGTGTAAGATTGTTCATTAATGTGCACTCTCCCAAATAAATAAATAAATATAAATTAGGAACACCCCTTAGCTGTAGTTTATAAGCGATACATTCCACTATTGCTTAACCGAAACACACAAGTTGACACTGACTTTATTTGCTTAAAGTTAGTAAAAGTTTTGAGTTGATTCATTTTCTCTAAACTGATAAAACAAGTGGGGGGGTCCACGTGGGGTAATGAGCTAAGTCGCTTCATTGCAGGACAGTCTACATATGGTCATGGGTTCGAGCCTGACCATGGGTTCTCTGACTTTCCCCCGGCCTCCTGCAAGTGGCAGCGTAAAATTGGCATAGAGCTGCCAGGGATTTGGGTTAAATAAATCAGATTATCTTCCCTACCACGTCACTCTGCTGCAACTCCTTGTGTTCAGATCGGGCACCTAAATTCAATCGCAGAAGTGTAGTTGGTGGTAATCATCCCGTGCATGATCCGAATGAAGGCTTCCGTGTTGGGTAAACAGTGCGAAAATAATTGGCGACTCGTGCGACATGTGGTTGGATGAGACATCCCAGAGATCTGTACAAGGAGTTGCAGAACTGCCGACAAGCAGGATTAGAGCGGGAAAACACACAAAAAAACAACACATTTATGCTGTCATGCATGCAAACTCAAACATTTCCATTGCATATAAAAATCTATAATTAACCTTACTCTAACCCTTACTTTAACATTATGCCTCAACCAATTCTATGCTGTAACGTAACCTCTAATGCCAAAACTTAAAACTAAATCCAACTAAATCTAACACTAACACTTTTTTAGTTTTACCCTAAATGCTAAGCCATAAATATCGTTTTTCCTTGTGGGTGGACCAGCTCACCAAATTTCTGAAAACTCATTTGTCAGGTTTTACTATTCCATATATACAGCAAGATCAGAATTACATACACACACTATATATCCCAAAATATGCACACACACAGAATACTTTTACACAAATTTCCCATCATTTGTCTCTCATACACACCTCTTTTCTTTCCTGCCAGTCAAATCTGCACTTCCTGTTTCCACGGTGATCAAACAGAATAGCACATTCTGTAGGATCACTTTCAGCCCCAACATCGTTCAGCAGGCCAGGATCACAACCAGTGGCATGCTGGGAGAATTTGTTGTGCACTACGATGTGGAGAGAGAGCTGGGTATTGGAGAAATACAGGTCAGATTTCACACAACCAAACTTACACATTGGTTTATGCCATGCCAAAGCCAGTACAGATATGGAAGATGAACATAAGTATAT
The DNA here is from genome assembly GCA_016801145.1 of Umbra pygmaea. Taxonomy (NCBI): domain Eukaryota; kingdom Metazoa; phylum Chordata; class Actinopteri; order Esociformes; family Umbridae; genus Umbra; species Umbra pygmaea. The sequence goes on along the minus strand of JACXGM010018618.1, from coordinate 3,471 downwards.
TCCATGTATTGTATATTTCGCTTCACATTTTAAATTAAAATTGCATCCATTAACTAATAATTTAACCGGATCTCTTTCCCCCCCCACTAAGCATCCTGATCTCATAGCCTTTATCTACCCACAGTGCATTGATTTGCCAGCAACTTATCCACCATTCTCCTTAGTCACACTACAAGCAAATCTTTAGCCAGGCAGCCTTGTCAACCCTGTTCTCCTTCTCATGGTGTTTATCTCTTTTCCTTTTCTCTCAGGTTCTCAACGGCCATTTTGTTCATTACTTTGCTCCCAAAGACCTGCCAGTCATGCCCAAGAACGTGGTGTTTGTGATAGACACCAGCGCCTCTATGCTTGGAACCAAGATGAAACAGGTTAGCTGATCTGGTTCAAACAGTGTTGTCTGCTCCTTCACCTCCCATTATATTGAACCCAGTTCCTAACAGGGAAAATGTGGGATCATCCAGTTCCAGGAGAAGCACAGTCTAGTCGACCTCACCGATCTGTTTTAACGCCTTAGAGATCCTGGTGAATCTGACTTCCAGCCCACCACCTCTTCAATCTCTGGAGTAACACCCCCACACTGGTCTGGTAATATCTGATCCAGAGTCAGATATTTCTATGTGATTCCAGTATAAACCCCCTGGTCCCATTGGATCAGAACAGCTGCTCTACTGCTGATCAAGAAACCAGACAAGAACAGAAACAAAAGGGTGGCGACACCAGAGCAGGACCCAATAGAAACACGCTCATAGTTCACTATAGAGGGGAAAGATAAAATGTTCCTCGTTTTCCTGTCAGTGCTCTTTCCACAATGACCTTCAGAAGGGGCAGCACACGCTGAGCTGGAGTCAGGCTCTTGGGGAATGGAAATCCTGCAGATGACAGAATCATCACCCTGTAGTCCTTCCCATTTTCCACCGCCCCCTCTGGAACTTTAGCGAACAATTGAGCTTTGATGTGTCTCTACAAAAGAGCACTCAGTCCATCTGTAGCTCTGAACCCGAGCCTTCTGGTAACCCCCGGTAACCCCTCTAACTCCATCCCATCTACAGATCTCAGACTCAAATCTTTCATTTAGTTTGTTGTTTTTCATTCTCTGCTAAGTATACACCCCAGTGCATCGTATTAATACTGTGAATTGCCGTTGTGTTAGTCTTTGCGTGCGTTGTGCATATTTGAGTGGATGAGTTTAACATTAATCCCACAGCTGTTATGAAGGGCGGGGTCTTTGACAGAGTTAGCATTACCACAGTACTGTTTACAAAAACCATGGCAACTATATTACCCATGACGATTAGATTTATTCTAACAAAAGTCATGAACTCAAATCTGGACCAGGTTGAGTATCACGGTATTGGTGTTAACCAAAGCTATGATGGTGGACGGTGTGTTATTATTTTTAATGTGACAAAGGTTCCTTCTCGTTGGTGAAATCTTTTCCCGGAATTTTTATGCACTCATGTAAACATAGCTGAAGGGAATGTTAAGCCAAAGGTGTTGCAATAATTACATTTTAGGTCTAAATAATGTAAAACAAATGTTTTCTCTCCATCTGTCTCTCCTCCTTGCTCTTCTCCACCTCATCTGTCAGACTAAGGATGCCTTGTTCACCATCCTCATGGACCTCCGTCCAGCTGACCGTTTTAACTTTGTCAGCTTCTCCAGCCGTATCAAAGTGTGGCAGGCCAATCGCCTGGTCCCAGTTACGCCCCTTAACATACGAGACGCCAAGAAGTTCATCTACATGCTTCAACCCACTGGAGGTACATTTATTCATCTTCTGCTAAATAATCATTCTGATGACACAAATGTAAGAACAGGTTATTTCAAGGTAATTTATTTTTGATCTTTTATTTGATCCTACTATTACCGCTGTTTAAAATGATCTCATGCTGTCAAAGGGATGCTAACGCTTGGTATTCGCTCACTATGGATGGAAACCTTTTCAAAATCACCAACAGGTACGGACATCAACGGTGCTATGCAGGCGGGCTCTTCGTTGCTAAGCAACCACCTGAACAGCGATCCGGACGCTGACCACAACAGCGTAACTCTCATCATATTCCTGACAGATGGCCGGCCCACAGTAGGCGAGCTCCGCTCTCCCAGCATCCTTGGCAACACGCGGATGGCGGTGCAGGAACAGTTCTGTGTTTTCACCATCGGGATCGGGAACGACGTGGACTACCGACTTCTGGAACGCATGGCTCTGGAAAACTGTGGAATAATGAGAAGAATACCTGAGGATGCTGATGCCAAAGCCATGCTGAAAGGGTAAGGCTGGCTCTGTAAAGCTGGGTCTGTAAGGCTGGCTCTGTAAGGCTGGCTCTGTAAAGCTGGCTCTGTAAAGCTTGCTCTGTAAGGCTGGCTCTGTAAAGCTGGGTATGTAAGGCTGGGTCTGTAAAGCTGGGTATGTAAGGCTGGGTCTGTAAATCTGGCTCTGTAAAGCTCGCTCTGTAAAGCTGGGTCTGTAAGACTGGCTCTGTAAAGCTGGGTCTGTATGGCTGGCTCTGTAAAGCTGGGTCTGTTGTTTGTTTCACTACATTTTCAGAACCAAAATACTTGTTTCACTACATTTTCAGAACCAAAATACACAAAAATTGTTTTGACATTACATTAAAACATGAAAGACGATGAAAAAGGATTTTGCAAACCTTTACTTTTTATAGCTGTTTGCAGATGTTTGAGATGAAGTTAGGGTTAAGTATATATGGTTAATTTTAGGTTAGCATATTGAGAAATTATTTGTAATTAAAAAATCAAGCCCGGAAGATGTGACAAGAGTTTCTCAAATATTATGTGCTAGTTCTAGCTGACAGGATTCTGCACCAACACATTTACTGACCAAAGCTTGAGCAAGTTTTACAGCTTTAGCCTATGGAGAATTAGGGGATAAAGAATAGTTAGAATAATGCAATATCATTAAATAGTAGAGTGAATGACAGAAGAGATATATTAGCTAAATAATTTAAAATAAAATACCCATACTGAGTTAAAGCTGTAATCTACCTGACCAAAACCTAAACACACACATTTTACCATAAACTTTAGTCAAGTGTTGGCTTACTGTGTGACAGGTGGAATGTGTTTGAGTTGTGAAAGGGCCATCTGGGTACGTCTGGGGGTTCTACAGCGACTCTTAAGATAATAGCACAGGACAGGCCAGGCTGAGCAAACACACAGGTAAGAAGTTCAGGGTACCACAGTCCAAGGCCTGGCCGTGTGGGGTGAGTGGACACAGTCAGACAGACAATTCTGGGTGTTCACACTGGAGACCCTGGGGAGTTGCACACACAATGTCTGGATCTTTGTGTCCATGATGAACCTAAAGAGAAATCCACACCTTTACTGCGTGCTAGAGGATGTTTCTCAATCCACCCCTGTTTCTATATTATAATGGTAGGTAATTACCATACTGCCCTGCCGTTTATTTTATTATTTTAATATTTTGTCTTGGTGGGGGGGGGGGGGGTT
>JACXGM010018617.1:0-18910 GCA_016801145.1 Umbra pygmaea | reverse complement strand
CTGGCTGGCTCTCTGTGTCACTGGCTGGCTCTCTGTGTCACTGGCTGGCTCTCTGTGTCACTGGCTGGCTCTCTGTGTCACTGGCTGGCTCTCTGTGTCACTGGCTGGCTCTCTGTGTCACTGGCTGGCTCTCTGTGTCACTGGCTGGCTCTCTTTGTCACTGGCTCTCTCTGTGTCTCTCGCTCTCTCTGTGTCTCTCGCTCTCTCTGTGTCTCTCGCTCTCTCTGTGTCTCTCGCTCTCTCTGTGTCTCTCGCTCTCTCTGTGTCTCTCGCTCTCTCTGTGTCTCTCGCTCTCTCTGTGTCTCTCGCTCTCTCTGTGTCATGAAGAATTTGTCCTGGGGCTAGTGATTTGTCAAGCATGTTGGTCAATTCATTAATGTAGATCTTAAAAGACTTGAGCTCAAGTTTGTTTTAGCCCTCGTCCTTGAGTAAAGAAATCTGTGCAATTATCTCCAATTTTAATTGTCGCTATATTCATGCAATCCCTACAATGTATTAATTCAATATTATACTCAAGCTTTTATTTGAACTTAACTACAATTGTATGTAATATCAGCGAGGTAATCAAATAGTGTTCATATATTGATTAGAAAACGTTTCACTATTATTGTCAATGAAATGTTTCATCATATAAAAGCTAGGATAAGATTATTGACAACAATTCTGTTCAGGTTATATTTTCTGGGATATTAGGTCACTGTCTGTTGTTCAGCAATAGGCTACTCTTCAGCATGTGCCTTGCTCTTCTACGGCCAGTGAGCCTGTGTTTAATGATTTATGTTTGTATAAGGCTTCATGGAAATTAGACTAGTTCTGGAGAATTGACTAGTATAAATACATGTATTAAGTGAAATTGTAATAATTTTAAAGGAAGAGAAATTGTTTGAATTTCATGCCGGAAGTGGTACAGTAACTGAAAGATTTAAAACAGTACCCATCCCTATATCTTTTACAGGCAATGGAAAAATAAACACCAGTGGCGTGGATGGGGAGAAGATTCTGTCTACAAATGTTGGTATCCCTAATTCCACCAACAACCATGTTAAAAGACTTTTGATAAATGCCAACGTGAAACACAAGGCGAATCTCCAGGTTGATAGTACCCTTTCTAAAGTGGGCGGCACAGAGGGTATTGATGACAATAGGAATATGGACTTTATAAATGACAAGGGTAAAGCCTTGGATTTCACAAACCACTACGAGGGCATGTTTTTGGAGAAAAAGGAGTCTGCATGGCTTCTCAATGGGGTGGCTATCTCTGCTCATATTACAAATGGTCACTCGAGCACGTCACCTGATAATGATGGCAGTGGCTCAGAAGGTGGATATACTACTCCTAAGAAACGCAAGGCCAGACGCAACAGCCTCAAGAACACAGAACATGTGTCAAGGGAAAAGGAGCGAGCCATGTTACCGGGCAATGCTACAGCAGAACCAGATGCTTGTGGACTAGACCCGGCAGAGAAAGTGGTGAATTTGAGACTTGTCCATAAAGTAGACCCTCAGACTCCAGTAAGACGGATGGACGCTCCAGGGGGGGGTATGAGTGAGCTACAGCGGAAAAACTCAGACAATAGGACTGCGGCAGGCGCCTTTGGTAAAAAGTTTGAAGATAGACCCAAAGCCAAACTCTCCACCTCTTCAAAAGATGACTCTTGGACTTTATTCAAGCCCCCTCCAGTATTTCCTGTAGATAACAGTAGTGCTAAAATAGTTCCCAAAATTAGTTATGCAAGTAAAGTTAAGGAGAACCTCAATAAGGCAGCCCAGGCTGGAGGAGAGCCTCCTCAGGGGCCAGGTAAACTGTCACAGGTCCCCATGTCTGCTATGAAAACCATCACCTCAGCTAGCTTTACTAATGGCGCTATTTCTGGAGATGGAAATGGCTGCCCCTTGGTTGGTACCTTCTTCACTCCTGCTGCTAGTAGTATTTCACCAGCCCCCTCTCTTCCATGCGGAGAGAACGTAGCATCCACTCTGGCCACTGACTGTTGTTCTTTATCCAACACTGCAGGAGCTGTTGATCCGAGAAAGTGTACTCTTTTCATTTACCCACTAAACCCTTTAAATATGCAACCTGTTCTCCCTAGTGCACGTCAAGTGGACACCCCAGTCACTCAGACCAATAAGAAAGCCCTGGGGGACATCTTCCAGAATCAGTGGGGACTGTCTTTCATCAATGAGCCAAATGTGGGGCCAGAAGGAAAACAGGGGCAGGTGGCTTCTGTAAAAGGCAAGTCTTCAGTGGTCACATTTCAAGGGAAGCCAAACCCTGCTGCTGTAGCTGAACCAGGCGCTGACGCTAGTCTAGCAATCCCAGAGCCTTTGGCTCAAGACTCACAGAAAAGGACTAGCGCCCCAGCGTGCACACCTGCTACACTGAAGGGTGAGGATGGGACAGAGGCTCGGCAGTCTAGACAGGACAAGACAAAAGCTGAGGGTGAATGTCCAGTAGTGTTGGCATCCTGTAAAGATGTTAGTGCAGAGCCTGCCCAGGCCTCCGTGACCCACCTGCTGTTGGGTCTGTCTGAAGAGCAGGCCCATTTTAAAAGCCTGGACAGTGGTAGCTGGGGTTTTTTTGATCTGAAAGCTGCTGTTACTTATCACACTAAAGGTAATGCTTCTTTTGTTTACATTCCAATAGGACTTTTTTAACACATTATTTTGAACACAATAGTAGCTTGAAGACTTTTAGTACCAAAACTACATTAAATATGTTGTTTGTGTAACACCTTCTCAACATTAGCCACATAGTGTGCCTTTAGATAATTGTAGAACTGTGTTCTATTTGAGAAGCTCCTCCTCTTTGGTTTGCTAAAGCAAATGAACCAATGTTACACTGTGTCCAAATTATTTTAAGGAATTTAATTTGTTATTCGATATTTTAACTTGCCTGTCATGTATATATATATTTTTTGTGCATTGTTAGGATTTATTTTTAATTACATTATTAATCAGTCTTTATTTTTTCTCTACAGAAATGGAATACATTTTCAATGTGCAAAAACAAGGTAAAGTCTCTTTTCTGTGTTGTGTGTGTGTGTGTGTGTGTATATATATATAAGTGATGAGGAGGAGATTGCTTTTTGATTTATTTTTACTGATGTACATAAACTGAAGTTTTGAAAGGCTTTATGTCACACATTTGGGTAATGTAAGGTTGTCAGTCACTCTTAGGCTCTGGCAACTCAGGTTGCATAGTGCAGTTCAGTAACCGTTTTGATTGCTGCTTGCTTATATAGTGGCTTTCAAAGATATTTATCCTTATACTGTTTCATATTTTATGTTACAACCTCAATTTAAAATGGATTAAATTAGGATTTTAAAGCACAATAAAGAAAATAAGATACAATTAATTACAATAACAAAATACAAAGTTATTGCATGCCTCAATATTCCCCCCCTACAATCAAGTGCTCAAGCTTTGTCAAGTTAGATTTTGAACTTTGGTTTACAGCAAAGTTTTACTATTTCCATCTATTCTCAGTAATATCCAGGACTTCTGAATTTTAGCCCACTCCCATTGGTGCTTTGGCTGTATGTTTGGGTAGTTGAATCTTCTCCCAGACTGAGGTCTCTTGCATACTTTAATTTATCAGAAATTTTACAATTAATCTGTTAACTTTTACATTAATCAGATGAAAACTAAATTCCAATTCATTGCACAGTGCTCTCTAAAAACAACTTGAGATAATTTGAGTAACAATAAAACAAATGTTAATGTTCAAAGCAAAGGGGTTTTATGAAGTGCATTTATCCACAGGTGTTTTTAGAATACTCATCATTTCGAAAGGAGATGTTTTTAACTCAGTTGATTCATTGAATATTATAGAATGAACTCTGAACAAACGAGTACATTCAGGTTAATTTCTATATCCTGGAAGGTGAAGTATGCTTCCTCATATTCATCCAGAATTGTAGTGTTTTGAATGTGTAATGCAGTATGTTTTGTAAATATTGCAGAGGTTTTTATTTTGAGGTTGATTTAAAAATAGCCTTACTACAAAGAGAACATCTATATTTAAAAAAATTAAGGTTGAAGGGGGAACTTTTTTGCTTATAATTTCTTGGCATGACCCATCGCTTGAGTAATGTACAGAATGCTTGGCTAGCATGTGTTGTCTATCTAGAACCTGTCTTGCATAAATAGCACATAGGTTTGGTGGTCCTACTGTCAGTGTTACATTAGAGCAATAAACAAGATTACTTCAGAACAGTTAGCATGTGCTTCTCAACTGTAAACTAAAAACTATGAACACCCCAACTAAGTCACACAAGGCATACAATCTCAAAAACATTTCTCTTTTCCCCAGATCCAAAAAGAGTAGTGTTGTATGACACCACCCAGAATGGACCTGATCAGTGAGCTGCTGAATGTCAACACTATCCTACTCCCCACCTGGGTGCTGCAGGTATCATCTTTGGCAGTTATGGTCCCTTTGGAAAACAAAATCGAATCAACTGTGATACTAGGACTGACATATTTGTCATGTGACAGACCTCAATTGGAATATACAGAGTGGGGAAAATGGAGACTAGTTTTGCTGGTGTGTCAAAGACCAGGAAAATGACATGGGGAGGGGCAATAAGAGGACAAATCCCATTATAGTAAAAAGAAATACAGAGTTGAGCACAGGAGCTTCTGTCGATGCTCTGGTCTGCACAAAGACGTAAAAAGGAAGAGATTGGATGGCTCTATCACATGAACGGACCCTTGTGACACTTTCTGCTGTCATAGACATTGCTCTCATAGCTCCTTCCTCTGGATGTTGGGAGGAAGAAGACAGAGGAAGTTGCAAACTGCACATCCCGAGCCTTTATTCTGTTGCCCGTTTAGCTGTAGCCACTATCAGCCTGACAGGATGCCTCAACCATTTTATTTCCTCATGCATTCAATCTTAATTCTCTATCTCCTTGTGTGTGTTTGTGTGCATGTAGGTGTGAGTGGGTTTGGATTTATGCATACACCACAGTATGTGCACATTTTAATTAATTTTGTGAAAAAATTAACGAACTCTAAGAATTGCCTTGAATTTTACAAAGTTGGACAATGAACAGAAATGTTGGTAGTATTGATATTACTGTTAGTCTGCAGGTTACGTTTATTTGTTGAGGGAGACTTTGGCATTTTTTGCAGTAGTGAAATAACGAGGCCCAGCAAAGAACTGACTTCAGGGCATTTCTTGATTGACAGCACAGTTAGAATATTGTCCAATTTGAAAAATAATTTAAACCACTCGCTCTTAATCTAGTGGTTTGGTGGTAACTTTTTTGTTGTTAACCTAATCAGTTGGGGGAAGTTTTTCAGTATTATATTTGTCTTCATCTGAATTTTTCTTTCTTTTTTCTTAATTTGTTTCTTCCTTAACCCTTGCAGTTGTAATCCACATTTCAGTGAGTAATTTCAGATTGAGATCGAGGCTATTCATTGTAGTGGTAGGTTCTCATAATTTTTTTATTATTGTGGCGCAAGGGCTATCTATGTATGTGATATTTCTTACAAAAAAATAGTTGATATATTTGAGCAGTAAGGTGGCTTAAAAATCTAATTAATTAGGCCTATCTAGGTTAGGTTTGCGTACACCACATGAAGAAATGACTAAAGCTTGTCATCGCTAACTATTTAGCCTAGGTTATTTTTTCTGTTTCATCATTTGGTCTTTACACTATTTTTAGTTATGAAAATATATTTATTGCACATGTTTTAGATGAGTGACTGAATGAGATGTGAGTTGCAGTATAATATATTTAACCAAGCATGGTTGACCGAAATAAAAAAAACGCAATACTAAGTGACTAAACATTTCATGTCCCAGACCAGCCGCCCTTTGTTATTACATTTTATGTTGCGGTGATGACATTTTATAATACTGTACCCTGTAGCAGTGTCTTTGATTATAGTGGCTGTGTCAAGAGGCCTAAATGTATAAAGGCAGGCCAAATTTGGCAATACAGTGAGTAGACAGACTACCACCATTGTATTATTATTATTTTATTGTTATCTATAATTTTTGTGCTAATGGAGGAATTGTCCTAGTTATATTTCTCTAGCATAAGTGATTTTGTTATTGTGTGGGATAATAGCACTTTATTAAACTACAATAATGATATGAAATACTAACATCTTTCAGAATGGCTTTGGGCTGTTGGTCTTTTTAAGGAAAATACATAAATGAATACTGAAATACAAAATGTCCCTCAGGTAGTATTGGTAAAGCCATGATAAAGTTGGAAACATTTTCTTTGTCTGCCAAATGGTTCAGAACAATATATCCATAATGTGCTCTAATTAAATAAATAAACTATCATTTCAATAGCTAAAATATCAGAGTCCTATGTAATTATAAACAGACCTGTGATACCATGCAAAATCAATATAGCTGGCAGAAAACACTGCCATAGCTTAAATGTAGCTTTCTTAATGTACAAGTCATGCTGGGTAATATTGGCCAAAAATAACACACAGATTTGTTTTTCTTTTGGCTACCATTTTTTTCTGTAGCACACATGATTGCAAAATGTGATTATTTGTTACCAATGGAGCATTGATTTTAATTTGTGGTTCAGAGATTCTTGGAAATTCGGACAATCCTTGTGTGGAAGAGAGATGATTTTGTGTCATTGTTTGAAATAAAAAATAACAGGTTTTGTTTATGTATGTAATTTAAATTTAAATGGCTGTCGGTACAGCCTGGAAATGCCTTTGTCCTTCTGAGGAAACAATCTCAATTTACTCTCAAGAAAATTATGAAAAACATTTAAACTGTGGTAGGATTGTAGGATTATTTAAAAAAATATTATCAAGATAAAATCTTAAAATTGCACTCTTAACTTTACACTCAAAATTTAAATCCCATCAAAGCTACTAACAGGTTCGCATTGAATGTTTAATACACAATATTCTTATTGTTTCTGTTTGTTTTATTTTAGGTTTTAAAAGTGTTATTTGTACAGTATAATTCAAGCCGTAGCATTTGAACTTTTTTAACTGATCAGGTTACAAATGCTATAAAAATTGTATTTCTTTATATTTAAAAAATCTGAGTAAATGTTGTATAGGAGATAATGTTTCCCTACACTATGCAGTGCTTTGTTACTCACAAAAGCACAGCCTAAAATGAATAATTTTCTCTAAGTATAGACCAATGTGTGCCCATTGAGAGACTGTGGAAGCATAGCTCATATCCTCATTGCAATCCCTGTTAAAATGGAAAAATATGTGCTGCATAATGTAGGGAATCAGTGCCCATCAAACAAATTATTCCTATTTTTCAAATATTCTGAAATACAAACTAATGCTAGATCTCTGAAAGATAAAGTAGTTATGTTTCCACTTCACGAATTTGTTCACAAATTCTACAAAGAGCACCTTTAACACCTGTTCAGAAATTTATTTTTCTTAACTACTGTACATAAAAGGTCAGATTTCTCTTTTCCATACTCATACTAGTGAATTGAACTTACAAAGGACAGCATTTCTGTTTTTAGTATATTTTCTTAATGCTGTCTGTGGATGGTCAACTAACTCTGGTTAACTTTCTAAAAATATTTTTTGTCAATATTTGAAAACATATTTTTGTCACAATTCTGCCCAAATTTGCTTAAACTATTAAAGTATTAGCTGTCCAAAGGGATGATAAACATGCTGAAATGGCAATAAGGTTAACCCTGGCATGTGGCTTAAGGTGGTAAGAAATTGCTGCCTTCATTGCACATACTGTACCACATAGCAACATGGTTTCAATCTGACCAACTGGTCTTTTAGGAAGTACTCTTTCCTAGTTCATTCACTACCAAAATTTGGCTAAAAAACATTTTCATTTATTGAAATTGGCAATAGAACATTTATATTGTATATTGTGCTGTTAGACAAAACAAAAATGTTTTTTTTAATATATAGTTTGGTCTATTAAAATATGTAGTTCACACATTACAACAAAGAAAAACTTTGTGAAAGAAAGGATTGTCCCAGTTTTTAAGAATCTTTTGGGAACTGTTGTAATCTAACAGACTGGATTTTATAGCCTTTAACAACATTTTACTTTGTCATTTTTGTCAAAGTCCAATTATAATACAAATTACATATTGTTTTTCATGTCTTAAGATTCAATACATTAACTTGGTTTCTTACTTGGTTGGTTCAAATTTTTCTGGGTTCCATTGTTTTGTGTTCTTTCTCCACATTGTAGATATTATAGAGCCCATGCAACCCAAAACATTCTGCTGACTATGAGTTTTTTATTTCTGCCTCCAAAGCTTTGTTCTGGGGAAACATAAATACATTTTATCTCTGCCTACATATACAGTATGGTTTCAAAAGTACTCTTGTTCAGGCAATTTTGCTTAAGTAGACAATGATTTGCACAGGTTTTCACCTGTTACTCAACAATGTAATCTTTTACTGTCTTTGTTAAAATGTTCTTGTCATTTATGGACTGAAGATGTTCTCAGTGTAGCACTGTGGAAAGCCAGTCCAGGTTGTATGCAATGACAAGAATCAGTTTGAGCTTCCTGGCCTAGCCCGCTGAGACTTTCTGGTCTTGTCAAGGCTGGTTCTTTTAGGCTGAAGGGGAACTAAAAGGTCACCCCACCTGCTGGGTACAAAACTATGTCCCACAACTTACTTCACTGTGGAATGTTAAGCAAAGGTTAGTCCTCTGATGTGGTATTTCAAACTTTTACTTTGCTTCCACTGTATGCATTGTGTTAAATAAGTGTGTTATCAGATGGGTAAACATTTAAGAGCAAAATATATCATATTTACTTATTAGTTATTTTGTATTGCTCAGCTGTGGTATTAGTTTTGCTGCTTTGGACAACATTTAAATAGTTTGCAATGTAGGGCATTGACAACTTAAACACTTTTGACAGTTGATATTGGCGTTCCCTAAATATTATAATATAAGATACCAGATCAAAACTTGGGGTAAAAAAGCCATAGTAAGCTAATGTTTTATCTCAACCCTTTTTTTTGTTGAAGGCTTTTTCATTGTGAAAGTGGGTGGCAGCTTGTGTAGCTGTGGTCTAACAGTCCAATGTAGTTGATTTTTGTATTGTATTGATCCACAAGTCCCCTTTTCCTTTTGTAAATTAGGAGGGAAGTATAGCAAAGTTTCTCAGACATTTTATTATAATGCACTTAATTACACAAAATAAGTATTATTCTTTTTATTTTGTAAGTGCATTTATGAAAAACTATAGCTATGTTATGTTAATGCTAGTCTTGTAGCCTGTAAACCAAAAACTGGTTCCTAATGGTGGAGTTGGTTTGAGAAATACTCTTGCAGATACTGCTGAGGGAGTAAGAGAGTTGGTGTGCTTTACGTGGTGAAAGAAAATAGAAGTAATGAGTGTATGTTGATCCCTCTTAGGATGTGCAATCACCTCTCAATGATGCTCACACAGGCCTACAGTTCAGAATGTTAGGTTAGGCCTCTTGGCCTGTTAACTTGTGTGTTTGTGCAAATGTGAGGTCATCATCTAATAATATGCAAGTTTCCTTTTTATTCCCCAAGACCCCTGTAATGGTCAGGTGGTGCCTGTGTGAAGAATATGCTTTTACAATGACTTTGATAATTGTTTTTTTTAACAAATTATTTCAGAAATCATTTGTGCCATGTTTTCTAGTCAAATTGTTCTTACATTTGCAATGCTGTAAAACAACAGTCCTCTGTTGCTTTCTTTTAATGACATGGAAGTACTGTAGCTGAAAGCAATGTGTGTATTAGTAATTTTGAATGAACATTTCACAATTGTAGGATCTCAAAATTACTTTTTAGTTTGTTTTCATTTAATTCAAAGCTGCTTGCAGGTTTCTTGTAGTTAGACCATTGTTAATGTCAGAGGTAGTGCATCTTAAAATGTTTACTTTTATCTAACCCATTAATGCATAAACCTTTTGTGTTTATTAAGCTGTTTTTTTAATTGTCACTTAATTTATTTGTAGATGCACAAACAGAACACAACTACTTTTCTTCAAACGAGAATGATCGGGAAAAATGGGCAAACAAAATATGAATTACTTTTGATAGCATTTTTGTTATTGATTATTGAGGCTAAATTCACATCACTTTATATAAATCTCCAAAATGTAGATTTGTGTGGCTATAAACAGATCAACTCCTTTCTTGGTTTAGCTCATTTTAATAGTACACATTTTGTTCAGTGCATTTTCTTAAAAATAGTGGAGATATTAGTACTAAACTACATTACGAGTAATTTGTCCCATTTTTAATTCGTCACGTGTTATTAAGGGGAGCAAGGGATTGGTATAGGCCTACTGTTTTTTCCAAGTCTTTTATTTTGTTTTCACCAAAAGTACACAAATTACAAATCCAACAGGAAGAACAAAACATTTAATACTATGTAAGTACAAATTATACAAATACCGAAAGTGCTGCTTCTTTATCTGTTTAGCGATTGTCTGTAATGGGAAATGCTGGATTTTGTTTGTGCTCCATTTTTGTCCTGTCTGTCACTTCTAAATGCCTTGCCTGTAGTTTGTGTGGGGGGGTTAGTGCATTTAGTTTACGCTTGGCACCGAAGATGTATTTTTGGACACAATTCTTGCTAATGACTTGGAAAATGCATTTTCACAGTTCTACATATTATTTTTTAAAGTGTGCTGTCATACTGAGATATGGGTTTGAAGAATACAAATGTTTGTGTGGTGCCAAGTCCATCTTTGTAATCTCTCTGTCACCTCTAGTGGCTGTGGTGCCTGTTGATGCATTAACAATCTGCTTATAGAAAATGTACTCAGAATTTAGAGGCAAGAGCAGAAAAGACTGTTTTGTTTTTTCCTTTATTATTTGACATTTTAATGTTTAACTGTGATGCCTGAAATGGTCTCATTTTCTGAATTCAACCAGTTCTTCACATTACAAGGTCTTAAATGTTTTTTAAAGCATGATAATATCCCTAAATTCCTAATCTAATAAATTCAATAAATTCAGTGTTCACAATTTCAGTTTTGACTAAATGTAACTTTTTTTATTAAAAACCTCATCATTTTGTTTACATTTAATTTTCCTCTCCCATACATAAACATTTTAATAAAGGTTCACAGTATTTCCAGCCATGAAATATTTTACCTGTCTCAACTATTGTAAAATGTACAATAAGTAGAGACAGGGATGGACAACTGGTACTTTGTTTTGGATTATTTATTTTATACAGTCATGTTCTCAAATCACATGGTCTCATAATAGTTGCTTGTGCATAAACATTTTATCTTATGCCAGTCACTAATGTAATTTTTTTATTGCTGAATGCTAGATTTTAGCAATATGAAGTAATCACAATAGAATTATTGCCATTTTCTATGTTTTTCACTCTAACAAGGTAGAGTTCACATTTAACCAAACGTTGTTATTAACTTTGTGTCATTACCATCAGTTCATATAGTTGCAGACAAATATTGACAATGACTTGTGAGGCAAAAACAACATATTTTAGACCCCACTCACCTAGGACTGAGCTCTTATTGCATTATCCTCTTATGTTGTGTTTGTATTTCAAAGTAGCCCGTCATTTCAATCATTTGTGCGGTATTAACCTTTATAAGTCTCTAGTCATGTGAAATGATATAGCATTGAATGAAACACATTTACAGATGGCCACATTTCCCCCAAGAAGTGATAAGTTTTCAACTTCTAAAATCTCCTGCCATGCTGCAAATGTTACGACATTATTATAAAATTATTATAAAATACTTTTCATGTATTCCAGTACCATTGAGCCCCCGAGCTCACCTTTAACTCTCATTATTTTGAATAAAGGGGAATGTCACTTAATGTTTTTTATTCAATGTTCTGTCACGTGTATGTAGCTTTATTTCAATGCTACCCATTTCCAAATTCGAAGATTTGACCTTTACTCAAGTATGAAATAAGAAATTACGAAGATTTAAAAACACAACTTTGTTAAATAGCTACTGCCCCAGAATAACATTCTTTATTAAATTGCTGTGACTCTCAACCAGCTTTAGACATCTGGATCGTGCATTTTAGACTATTTTTCTTTGCAAAATTGCTCAAGCTTTGTCAGGTTGGATGGGGACCGTTGGTGAACAGATATTTTAAATCCTAGAGATTCTCAATCAGATTGAGGTCTGTGCTTTGACTGGGCCATTCTAAGACATTTACAGTCTTGTTTTTTCCCCACTCCTGTGTAGCTTTGCTGTGTGTTTAGAGTCATTATCCTGCTGGATGGTGAACCTCCTACCCAGTGTCAGGTGTCTTGCAGAATTGCCCTGTATTTGGCTCCATAAATCTTGCCCTCAAACCTTACTGGTTTCCCAGTCCCTGTCAATGAAAAGCAACCCCACAACATGATGCTGCCACCACCTTACAGATGGTGTACACACAATATTTTGTGCTAAGGCCAATAAATTAAAGTTTGGTCTCATCAGACGAGAGAACCTTTTTACACATTCCTTTTGGCAAACTCCAGCTTTGTGCAGCCTCCAGGTTTCAGTTGTCCCATGGATGATTTCTCCAATCTCAGCTGCAGATCTCTCCAGGTCCTTCAGAGTTGCCAATGGCCTCTTGGTTGCTTCTCTGACTAATGCCCTCCTTAACCAATGTGACAGGATGGCCGATGGGGTGCTCAAAAACGATAAAATGTACTGCCATATTTCTATTAACCTAAAGTTCTGGGTATTTTTATTATTCTGATTGTTGTGTATTGATAATATAGCGTGTCCCTTTAAGACACAAGTTCTGCGCATGTGCGCTTGTAAGTCTGAAAATAAAGACGCCTCAAGTTTGGGCTAAATGTTACCTTCGCCTCTGGTTAAGTAGTACTTGCTATACACAATAAACTGGCTACGATGATTGCTTCCTTCTCACATTTATTATCAAAACAGAAACAGTGATAGGACGGTGCCAACAAAAACAGAGTGCTAGCTAGTTAGCCATGGTTGTGCCAACTAGCATCTTAAGTCACAGCAAGGGGAACTCGTGCGGGGAAGTTTCACCATTAGAGGGAGAGTACAAGAGCAGTAAGTAAATTAAACAAGGAAAATGTGTGCACTAGCTGGAAACAGGAGCATTTGACAAATCTGTGGAACAGTAGAGTTCTTACACAAAGTGCTTGAAGATTTTGTGTTGACAAATAATATTCAAGCAGATATCATGGTGCCATCATTTTTGAGTGTTATTGGAGCCTAGACATATCAACATATTGAGGAGCTTAGTGCAACCTAAAAACAATTTAAAAAAATCATTACTCACCCAAACCACTGATCATTGCAGAAAGGTTTAGATTCTATAAAAGAAACCAAGAAGAAGGGGAATCTATTTCAAAATGTTGTTGCTATGCTAGTCCTTATCTGAGCATTGTGAGTTTGGGAGATCATTAAAATGACACCATTCCAGACAGACTAGTGTGTGGAATGCAAAGTGAAGCCATTCAGGAACGTCTTCTGACTGAATGAAATCATTATATCAATGGAAATGGCAAACAAAGATGCACAACACCTAAGTGCTTCAACTCAAGTGCATAAGGTGTCTAGGCATTTCAATAAGATGGCAGTGGATGACAAGCCATGCTATCGCTGTGGGAGGGCAGTTCATCTAGCAGCAGAGTGCTGGTGTAAAGACTTGGACTGTAGAAGCTGTGGAAATAGGGCCACATTGAACGGGCATGTAACAATAGACAGAGACATCCAAAAATAAATATGGAGGAAAGAAAAAGGTATTCAAGAAATACAAAAAAGAAAACGAAAATCAATAGAATGGAGCACCAAAAAGAGAGACAAAGTGATAGTCTGGAGGAGAAGAATCATTGCACATTTTGTCTCCAACAATGGACATGGATACCGGGTAACACAGCTTCTGAATGGGTAGGCTGTTCGAATACAAGGGGACACAGGAGCAGCCGTCTCCTTGGTGTCAGAAGCTATATACAAAGAAAAATGAATTCACCTCACACCACGACCAAAAAAGATGAGGCTGAAAACATCCACAGGGGAAACTGTCCCGGTGAGAGGAATCTTGACCCTAAAAGTGGAGCTCAACTGCCAGAAAGTAACATTACCACTCTACATTGTGAAAGGCATCCATCCAGCTTTATTAGGTCACACATGGTTGGAGACAATAAAGCTGACAGGAAATCAACATGGTGGCAAAAGAAGAAACACATCTACGAGCAGCTCCAACCCGAGCCTTTTGGAGGCCCTAAGGAGAATTTTCCGAATCATGATTTAGGGGCCCCCTCCTACCATGCTGAGTCAACTGTGCACTTGATTGAGGGCCCCCTGGTGCCCAAAGCAGCCGCTTAGTTCGCTTATGCCTCGGGCCGGCCCTGTCTACAAGGGATATCGCATAAACATGCTGATGTGTTAAAGGAGGAACTGGGTAGCATGAAGTATAACCATAAAAGTAACAGTGAAACGAAATGGCAAGCTAAAATGTTATAATGACTGTCCTGTGCCATACGCCATCAAACCCAAATTGGATCCAGAGCGAAGGATTGGAACCAGTTACCTTAAGTGAATGGGCTACCCCAGTTGTTTCAGTCATGAAATAGGATGGATCCATTGGACTTTGTGGGGACTTGAAGGTCACAACCCAATTTTGGCCCAGAAACACTATCCATTACCCATAATTGATGACCTATTTGCAGGGTTAGCAGGAGGACAAAAGTTTGGTACAATTTACTTGTGCCAGGCTTATTTACAGATGCATGTGGATTCGGAATCATAACAACTTTCAACTATAGTGACACACAAGGGGCTATAAACAGTTATCGGAGACTTCCTTTTGGAATCACCTCAGCTCCTGCTTTGTTTCAGAGGGCCATGGACCAGATACTAAGCAGGCTATGTGAGGTACAGTGTTACCTCAATGATTTACTCATCACGGGAAAAGACAAGAAGGAACACTTCAGGAACTTGGATGCAACACTACAGGTATTTGTGGAGTGTGGACTGAGAGTGAATTGTGAGTTTTTTCGCGTCTAAATTGAGTATCTAGGTCCTGTGATTGACAGTGCCGGGCTCCACAAAGCACCATCCATGGTCATAGCTATATTGGAAGCTTCATCTCCACAGAATGTAAGTTAAATGTCCGTCCTCATTCTTAGGTCTACTGAACTATTATTCCAAACCTAGCCAACATGCTTAAGCCCAAGCATGAACTATTGAAAAAAGGGAAAAGGTGGAATTGGACCTTCACAGGCCTTATCCATTACAACGCCACAGTTGTAACACACTGGCCCTCATTCATCAAACGTGCATAGAAACTAGTGTAGATCTGAGTGCAGAAATCATTTTAAGAATCACTCCAATTCCAGCATACGAATGAGCGGGTCTAAATTAATCAGACGTTTAAAATCAAACTTTATTAAAATTTCATGCCCACATATATGCAAGGGTTAAGCTGGATTCACACCAGGTCCGGCAAACTGGTTGCATTGCGGTGGAATTCCATTCATTTCAATAGGAAGCAATGCGCACTGCTGTGGCAAATCTACCGGAACAGGCAAAATGTGGATGCGCTGCGGCGGGTGTGTCACAAGAGTTGAAATAATCCAACTTTTGCGGTGCTTTGCCATACGGTGCCAGAACCGGAAGTTGATTCACCTCAGAGAAGGAGCTAATATGTCGCTTTCATCTATGGGTGTGTGAGATTGCAAGACAAGCTTTGACAACTCAGTAGATAGTTTTCGTATTGTCAATTAATACTAAAACTGAAAACAGTTTCAGTCAGTCGCCTTGCTGGAGATGGACAGTTTTATGCAATGTTGCCCACCATCTCGTAGATGCGGAAGATTGATTACGATGTTGATTGCAGTGTACAAGTGTGTCTGCATTACGATGGTGTATGGGGATTTTTTGCCGTGTCTCATGTGAATCCAGATTTTGAAGCCTTGCCCTAAGAATTTACGACATGGATAAGCGACATCCGGCAAAGAAAAGGAATTTCTCTGATTAAAGATGCTCAGGTCTTAGGTGCAGGCCAACCACTTGGTTTTATTTGGAAGCTTAAAATCAGGCATCGATTGTTAAAGGAAAATAAGGTGTTGACTGAGGTTACTGCTACAGTCGTTTAATGCGATTAATAAAAACCTGAAGTGCATTTCAAATCAATTTTCACTAAACATTCCACGATGTATTTTTTAAGTAGCTTTCTTACCCAAGGTAGCACTTACTAAATTAGAAGCGCAGAATAAGATCCTGTCTCCTTCGTAGAGCCCCCAATGTTGGCTGTTGTGGCCACTGATCTTCATTGAATTGCACCACTCTCTAGCGAATTATCGTGGAGATCCCCGCATTCCATAATTATTTTGCAGGCCTGCTCTGGGGTGTATAGCAGTCCCCCCACCCCGCATATCCAAGAAAAAGCCACCTGCCCTTGAGCCAACCTATATACATCACTCCACTGTGGTTCGTGTGCGTGTGTGCGCACTGCTGAACCTGCGCTCCTGCTTGTTTGGGGATTTGCAAGCAGTGTTATAAGGTACTCGGTCAGGGCATAACCTTTGTCACATCCAACCGTTTCACCAAAGAACTATGTAGAACTATTATAATAATTGTACAGGGGCATAACTCACCGAGGAGATGACTCCAGCCATGCAGTGCGCCCTCCTGTAGCCTTGTTCCAATGCTGCAGTTTAAAAAAATAATAGTCACGCGTCCCACCCAGCCACCGGGCTACCATATTCAGAACAAATATCCTTTTCATCCTATTCATGGATGGTAGCTACAGACGCAGTACAATCAATCACTCCAATCACATTTTGGAAACCCAGCAATATCATAAAATTGTATTTTAATCATAGTTTGCTGAGCATCATCATATGGAAATTGAGTTTACCAGAAAGGGACTTTATAGCCACCAAAACTGCTGGCATACTTTGACTATTGTTGGCTTAAATAGGCGACTGAATAAGCATTTCACCAATCACATCCAAATCTAACCTAATGTATATATATATATATATAATATTTATTATTTGATTGAAATGGTTGTTTGCCTAATTTCAGCCCTCATGTTCTAGGCCACCACGAAGTGAAAGGGAAAAAATATACCACTTAATAGCAATGTGCTGTATACAATTAATTTATTAATTAATTATGAAATGTAAATTGCAATATGGGGTAGTTGCGATGCACAAATATTCATCAATGATTGCTGGTACAAAAATTAACTGAACCGGGTGGTTATACCATGAACACCGCTAGTCACACTGGAGAACATGCGTACATGAGGTCAGAGCAGATGTGAGATTTTATTGCAGCCTACGCTCATGTTCAAATTGATGAATCGCTTACTTTGCTTAGGGATCAGCGTACGCCCGTCCTACGCCTGTTTTGGGTCGTATGCACGTTTCATAAATGAAGGCCACTAAATGCCATCTGGTAAGGAAAGACCAATTGCTTTTGCATCACGTATACTCAGTAAAACAGAGTGCAATTATGCACAGATCGAGCGTGAAGCACTGGCCATAGTTTTCGTAGTTGAGAAATTCCATCAATATTTGTTTGGCCAACAACTAATTCTACTGACTGACCACAGACCACTCACCTCAATCTTTGGGCCTCACACAGGCATTCTGCCACTGGCAGCTAGCCAAATACAGTGATAGGCCTTACTATTGTCGTACAGAATTAAGTACATAAAATCATGTACCCCAGTGGATAACAATATACTGTATGTCTAAACTTTTAGAATGATAGAGTGAAAAGCCAATGAGCTATAACGTTATTTGTAAAAGTATATTTCCACAAAAAACGCAACGTGATGATGTTTTATCTGGTTCTTGAGACAGAACATCAAATCACTTTTGTAAAGTATCTCTGGCATATAGTATGTAGGACGAAGTTAGTGATCTTGGTCATTTTTAACATCTCTGTTTGATAAGAATGACAAATTTGATGACTACGGACATGCTTTGACATGTTTCACATTTGTCTTTTGTTCAGAAGTGCAGGCTTGTTGTTCATACACAAAGGGCTTTGTTTTTTTCCAGATACATTCGGTAATGGTCCGGTCATGAAATTGTCATTTTCACATAAGAACAAGGATTTTACCTGGGAAAACTATACTTTATGTCATTACTGGGACTATTTGTTGATGAAAAAGGTTTTTGACTGTAAGTACTATTTTTGTTTGTTTATTTGTGCTCAGTTTGTTTTGCTATTGCTAAGTAGCTGCTAGCAAGCTAAAAGCTTTGTTTACATAGCACATACCTGACATTTTGACATTGATAATGTTACGGTCATTATAGCTATTGTAAAACTGAGACATTTGCTAAATTCCAGAGTTTTTAAGCTTTGTAAAGATATGAGACATGGATATATAACCTAAAAATTGTAATTGTGGAACGTGATTCTAGTCCACCTTAATTTTCTTTGAGTCTAAATAACAAACAGCTTTGTTTACAAGGGACGTAAGCTCACATTATGACGTGTAATGTTATGGTTGATTTAGTTATTGTAAAACAGAGACATTTGTTAAATCCCTGAGTTTAAACTTTCTGAAGATATGAGACATGGATACATAACCTAAAACTTGCAATTGTGGAACGTGATTCTAGTCCACCTTAATTTTCTTTGAGGCAAAATAACAAACAGCTTTGTTTAAGGGTCATAAGTTCACATTATGATGTGTAATGTTATGGTCGATATAGCTATTGTAAAATGTCTTCTATTGTACAATGTCATCTATGTACAGGTCCTTCTCAAGAAATTAGCATATTGTGATAAAGTTCATTATTTTCCATAATGTAATGATAAAAATTTAACTTTCATATATTTTAGATTCATTGCACACCAACTGAAATATTTCAGGTCATTTATTGTTTTAATACTGATGATTTTGGCATACAGCTCATGAAAACCCAAAAATCTCAAAGAATTAGCATATTTCATCTGACCAATAAAAGAAGTGTTTGTAATACAAAA
>JACXGM010018616.1:0-18912 GCA_016801145.1 Umbra pygmaea | reverse complement strand
TTCACTTATCATCACCACTCTTTGCACTTTTCTTGACATACACCAATGTCACAGACTAAAGTATAAATTCCTAAATGCTCAACAGATGTCTTTGAGGGCCTGTCTTTGTGATCCCTGAATATGTAATTCTTGAAAGCAGTGAACTTTTTAAATGTTCTAAAGCAATCAGGAATACCACATTTAAAACAGTATTAAGAACATGAATATACATTTTCATGTGCTGACAAAATGCCGAGATCGTTTCAAAAGCACGATCACAGAACTGACGCCATGGCAATTTTGTTAACACATGGACTATAAATGTAACACTACTAAAGCACTTACGATAGCATTGGACTGTCGTCAGATTACAAAACCTGAAACGAAAAAAAACACTTATAATAAAAAGCAGGTCACGCAAATGACATGGTAAATGTTGCTTATGTTTGTAAAGTATTGAAATGACAGTAATTGGTAAAGAGGTGAAACATTGTGATTTTTTTCGCGGCAGCAACAGCGTTCAAAAATTCGAAACATTAATGTTAACAATGTAGAGATGTGAACGCAAAACAATAGATTGGCTTACCGTATCACCCAGTTGAACAATTATCCATCTTTTCAAGCTCCAAACGTCACTTGTGGTCACAGGTGCTAAATTTAGCAGATAACAGATTCTTCCTCCCGTCTTCGTATGACAGTAACGTCCTCGATTTTCTGCTGCGTCACAGGCGACTAATGTTTGAAAGACGCTCACAAAAGCTTACACTAACCGAAGCTCACGAACCAAAGCTCACAAAAACCTTAAACATTGCTCACAAATTCACAGACACTTTTTATATTCATAACAGGAATAATGATTCTGTTCAATTGAGTCCCGCGGACAAATCAAGTTTTCCGTAGGCTTTCTGCTAGCGTCACATTTGATAATTGAGCGCGAAAGAAATAAATCCCACAATGCAATGCATTTACAGAATGATACTGTATAATACGAATTTATTGGGATGAAAGCAGAAATGTGGTGTATATTTACAGCTGTTCTGTAAAAGATAAAGCCTAATACTGTATTATGGAAATACAATTCTGTAAGAACTTACCTGTAAATGTACAGTAAAGGATTACAGTGTTTACAGTAGCAATTAAAATGTTAATGTAGTGCTAGTCATTTGTCCTGCATTAGTTATTGATTAGTTTTGCATTAATTATTAAACTATAATGAAAATATTCAGTAGTTCTCTGGGAAGCATTAAAAAAATATTAGTTACTGATTCGTTAATAGTGAACTACCACTTTCATCTGTGCACTATTACTTACTAATTCGTTAATCAGAGTTTCTTGTTAGTTAATAGTAGTTACTACATTATTAATAATGTGTTACTCATTTCTTCCTGTGTAGTTATTCATTAACAAAGGATCCTTATTCTAAAGTGTTACCGGAAATATCAACAACGGTTATACTATCAATCCTCTATATGCATTTATTAAGCTTTTCTCCGTTCTCAACTCAGACTATTGCAACAGGGGAGAAAATGAGATATATTAATCATTAATGCCTTAACTTCATAAGTGCACATTAATTGTATCTTTTTACCTCCCTACTACAGTTTAACTGGACAATTCCATTAAATCCTCTAATATCAATTGACAGTGTTTAATTGTCTCATTAGTGTCTGCACCTGTGGATCATTATTACAAGGTCAACCAGTATATAAACCCCTGTGTTAATCTATTTGGTTGTGAGTAATTGTCATGTTGTATGTTTTTACTTGGTACATTGATCCTATTTGCATTATTTGCTACGTAAATGTACAGAAGTGAGTAACATTCTTACACTCTGTGTTAAGGTAACTGCACCCAGTTTTGTGCACCTTTGTTTTGTTGTTTGAGACTAGTCTTTGTTTTGCTCCCGTTTCTGTATTCTTCTGTCGAACTGCCATTAAACAAGATCTTGCCTTGGATATCCGTGTTTGCCTCCAACCTTACCAAGAACATTACATATGCGAAAAGATGCAGCCCTTGATTTCTTGGCGAGGAAGGTGCCTGCGCTAACACCACTGGATGAGCTGTACACGCCATCAACACAGGGGGAGCTGTACACACCATCACCACAGGGGGAGCTGTACACGACATCACCACAGGGGGAGCTGTATTCGCCATCAACACAGGGGGAGCTGTACATGCCACCAACACAGGGGGAGCTGTACGTGCCATCACCACAGGGGGAGCTGTACGCGCCATCACCAAAGGGGGAACTGTACGCGCCATCAACACAGGGGGAGACTTGTCCTCTTCAACACTCTCACCTGTGTTAATGAGACAATCACTGACATGATGGTGGATGTTTTTTGTGGTAGGGCTGAAATGCAGTGTAAAGGTTTTTTGGGATTACGTTCATTTTCATGGCAAACAGGGACTTTCCAATTTATCGCAATTAATCGATTACTCTTCATGACATTCGGGAGTATGCAAGTTGCCATCAACACTAAGGCAGCAGACTTTGTGAAAATTAGAATTTTTGACTTTCTCAAAACTTTTGACCAAGACTGTACACTGTAAAAATTTTATTTTGAAATGTACAGTAATGTACTGGCAGCAATTGTGATCCTGTAATTTATTATCAGAGATAATAATAATAATAATAATAATATGTTTATTTTTATAGCGCCTTTCAAGAACCCAAGGTCGCTTCACAAAATAATGCAAACAGTTAACAGATGCCACAAGTTGGTGTAATAGATTACTTTTCTGGGTTGGGCTGAGTTCACAACTCATGGGAAGTTCCTCAGTACAACCCTAATGACCAGGTAAAAGAATTTCTGTAATTTTAGAATGTTTCCCATTGTTCCAATTGAAGGTAAAATCTGTTAACTTTTACTGTGGATTTCCATCAAATTATAACCTTTTTTTACAATGTAGTCATGTTTTTAGTTATTCATAGATCACTGGTAAGTTATAAGCTTCTTTTACCTGCTAAAATATACTTTTTATAATATCACATAAAGTAGTCAAAGTCCAGTAGTCTACTATATACAGGTCCTTCTCAAGAAATTAGCATATTGTGATAAAGTTAATTATTTTCCATAATGTAATGATAAAAATTAAACTTTAATATATTTTAGATTCATTGCACACCAACTGAAATTTTCAGGTCATTTATTGTTTTAATACTGATGATTTTGGCATACAGCTCATGAAAACCCCAAATTCCTATCTCAAAGAATTAGCATATCATGAAAAATGTCTCTAAACGAGCTATTAACCTAATCATCTGAATCAATGAATTAACTCTAAACACCTGCAAAAGATTCCTGAGGCTTTTAAAAACTCCCAGCCTGTTTCATTACTCAAAACCGCAATCATGGGTAAGACTGCCGACCTGACTGCTGTCCAGAAGGCCATCATTGACACCCTCAGGCAAGAGGGTAAGACACAGAAATACATTTCTGAACAAATAGGCTGTTCCCAGAGTGCTGTATCAAGGCACCTCAGTGGGAAGTCTGTGGGAAGGAAAAAGTGTGGCAAAAAACGCTGCACAACGACAAGAGGTGACCGGACCCTGAGGACGATTGTGGAGAAGGACAGATTCCAGACCTTGGATGACCTGCGGAAGCAGTGGACTGAGTCTGGAGTACAAACATCCAGAGCCACCGTGCACAGGCGTGTGCAGGAAATGGGCTACAGGTGCCGCATTCCCCAGGTCAAGCCACTTTTGAACCAGAAACAGCGGCAGAAGCGCCTGACCTGGGCTACAGAGAAGCAGCACAACAAAACAACAACCAATTTTGCATTTCATTTGGAAATCAAGGTGCCAGAGTCTGGAGGAAGACTGGGAAGAAGGAAATGCCAAAATGCCTGAAGTCCAGTGTCAAGTTCCCACAGTCAGTGATGGTCTGGGGTGCCATGTCAGCTGCTGGTGTTGGTCCACTGTGTCTTATCAAGAGCAGGGTCAATGCAGCTAGCTATCAGGAGATTTTGGAGCATTTCATGCTTCCTTCTGCTGAAAAGATTCATGGAGATGAAGATTTCATTTTTCAGCACGACCTGGCACCTGCTCACAGTGCCAAAACCACTGGTAAATGGTTTAGTGACCATGGTATTACTGTGCTCAATTGGCCTGCCAACTCTCCTGACCTGAACCCCATAGGGAATCTGTGGGATTTTGTGAAGAGGAAGTTGAGAGACGCAAGACCCAACACTCTGGATGAGCTTAAGGCCGCCATCAAAGCATCCTGGGCCTCCATCACACCTCAGCAGTGCCACAGGCTGATTGCCTCCATGCCACGCCGCAATGAAGCAGTCATTTCTGCAAAAGGATTCCCGACCAAGTATTAAGTGCATAACTGAACATAATTATTTGAAGGTTGACTGTATCTTTTTTTTGTATTAAAAACACTTCTTTTATTGGCCAGATGAAATATGCAAATTCTTTGAGATAGGAATTTTGGGTTTTCATGAGCTGTATGCCAAAATCATCAGTATTAAAACAATAAATGACCTGAAATATTTCAGTTGGTGTGCAATGAATCTAAAATATATGAAAGTTAAATTTTTATCATTACATTATGGAAAATAATTAACTTTATCACAATATGCTAATTTCTTGAGAAGGACCTGTATATTAATTACAGTATGATACTGTGGAAATTACTCTAAATTACTGATGAAATTACTGCTTTTTTTACTCCACAAAGTCACTGAGTTTGTACAGTTTGTTTTTGGATTAAATATATTTGCTTTACCCTTTGCTTCTGTTTCCACTACTCCCTGCTACCTACACATCTGGCACCTCTTGATGGGAGTTCATGCTGGATCCAGCTGGATCATGGAGACATCTTGAAATGTCAATCATGCTTTTGTTGATATGACCCTGCTGAAATGTAAAACACTACTCTACCTCCACAGATAGAACTACTTTAAGAGCCAGATGGCCCGCTGGATGTATAAATCTGAAGCATTCTGTTCTTTTTTTCACTCTCCAGGGGGCTGGAAGCCAAATAGCCTATCAGTAGAACCGTATGTAGCGAGCTGGGACTGGGCCAACATTCTGGTGATTTTCTCATTAACAAATCCTCTGATCTCAGTACACTTCTCTGTATCTATTAAGAGAAAAATGGTGGGTTTTGCAGACTGTTGAAATTATATGTTAATGAACTTATATGGTAGTACAGTATGCTACATATGTTATAACAGGGATCAAGGGATCTCAAATTCCATTGCCTCATGACCCCATTTTGATATTTGCAAATACTTGTGAATCCAACCATGTTGAGAAGAAAAGAGAGAATGTACTAACAAACAGTGAATATTTGTACTTTTTTACTTGGGCCGGTGACAATTTATTGCAAATAAAATCTTAAGAGTATAGCTTATTGCATTATTTACTTAACATGGAATTCCTTTATTTTGGGGCTACACAGTCATTACAAAATATTAGTGTGACAATTCTGATTGTGACTTACATAACTTGACACAACAGTTTAGGTGTTTGGATGTTGCGTGAAGCTTCTCACAATCCGCGGGTGAGTTCCCATGACATGAAACAGTCCTGCAACCCCATTTTCATACAGGAACTGTCATGATACTGACTACTCGTGTAGCTAATGAGATATTTTATATAATTTTATCATTATTTTATATTATTTTATAGATATTTTATATTATACATGTTAATCGATGCACAGCCTCACACTATACATACTGTAGGTCCTGTCATACATAATTTAAAGCCCAATTTTCTCGATATTTAATTATTTGTCATTCTTCCTCTCATTTTCTATGGGGCGCTGATTGTAAAGTGACACACACTAAAATTAACAGCAACATTTCTCCACATTTAGCTCCAAACAATGTATAAAAAAGTGGTGTTCATTTCTTTTAAGTCACTTTTTACCACATTTACAGCAATATTTGTGAACTTTGTTTTATTTATTTTTCTTGTAAAAAATATATTAAATCTAAATCTAAATGTTAAATGTTTAATCTAAATGCTAAATGTTAAATCTAAATGTTAAATCTAAATGTAATATGTTAAATCTAAATGTTAAATCTAAATGTTAAATGTTAATTATAAATGCTAAATGTTAAATCTAAATTTGAATGTTAAATGTTAAATCTAAATGTTAAATCTAAATGTGCTTGGTAAAACTGAATATTTAGCTAATATACAAATTCACACTGCAGGTCAATGGAAGTAATCCTTCAAAATAAAAGCTAGATGAAAAGCAATGGCAGTAAACAGAGAAGCAGTAGCAGCAAAAACTTTCCTGTCCTGTTAGTAGTGGACAGTCATGGGAGTCACAGGACAGTGTAAAGGACAGCGTCTGACTGTCCTGGGACACTCCTCTGGACACTACTAACAGGACAGTGCTTCTTAGATTTCCACCATTTCTTTTCATCTAGCTTTTATTTTGAAGGCCTTCTTCCACTGACCTGCAGTGTGAATTTGCATATTATCTAAATATTTAGTTTTACCAGGCACATTTACGTTTAACATTTAACATTTAGATTTAACATTTCTCATTTAGATATAACATTTAACATTTAGATTTAGATTTAACATTAAAAATTTAGTATT
Organism: Umbra pygmaea; assembly: GCA_016801145.1. Taxonomy (NCBI): domain Eukaryota; kingdom Metazoa; phylum Chordata; class Actinopteri; order Esociformes; family Umbridae; genus Umbra; species Umbra pygmaea. The sequence goes on along the minus strand of JACXGM010018616.1, from coordinate 12,362 downwards.
TAGCATTTAGATTGAACATTTAACATTTAGATTTAACATTTAAATTTATATAGATATAAATGTTAAATCTAAATGTTAAATGTTAAATCTAAATGCTAAATGTTAAATCTAAATGTTAAAATTTTAAATCTAAATGTTTACATTTAACATTTAGATTTAACAATTAGCATTTAGATTTAACATTTAGATTTAACATTTAGATTTAACAGCATTTAGATTGAGATTCAATATATCTTTTACACGAAAAGTAAATAAAACAAAGTTCACAAATATTTCTGTAAATGTGATAAAAAGTGACTTTTGGAGATGTAATCTCGCCACCTAGTCCTGGGTCTTCCCCGAGGCCTCCTCCCAGCTGGATGTGCCTGGAACCCCAGGGGGCATCCTTACCAGATGCCCAAACCACCTCAACTGGCTCCTTTTGACGCAAAGGAGCAGCGGCTCTACTCTGAGATCCTCACGGATGACTGAGCTTCTCACCCTATCTCTAAGGGAGACGCCCGCCACCCTGAGGAAAACCATTTCGGCCGCTTGTACCCTGGATCTCGTTCTTTCGGTCATGACCCAGCCTTCATGACCATAGGTGAGGGTAAGAACAAAAACTGCCTGGTAAATTGAGAGCTTTGCCTTCTGGCTCAGCTCTCTTTTCGTCACAACAGTGCGATACAATGACTGTAGTACCGCCCCCGCTGCGCCGATTCTCCGACCAATCTCCCGTTCTATTGTTCCCTCACTCGCGAACAAGACCCCAAGGTATTTGAACTCCTTCACTTGGGGTAAGGATTCATTCCCTACCTGGAGTAGGCACTCCATTGGTTTCCTGCTGACAACCATGGCCTCAGATTTAGAGGTGCTGATCCTCATCCCAGCCGCTTCACACTCGGCTGCGAACCGATCCAGTGAGTGCTGAAGGTCACAGGCCGATGATGCCATCAGGACCACATCTTCCGCAAAAAGCAGCGATGAGATCCTCAGCCCACCGAACTGCAACCTATCCCCACCCCGACTACGCCTCGATATCCTGTCCATAAATACTACAAACAGGATTGGTGACAAAGCGCAGCCCTGGCGGAGACCAACCCTCACATTAAACGAGTCCGACTTACTGCCGAGAACCCGGACACAGCTCTCGCTTTGGTCATACAGAGATTGGATGGCCCTAAGAAGGGACTCCCTCACCCCATACTCCCGCAGCACCTCCCACAGCATCTCCCGGGGGACCCGGTGATACGCCTTCTCCAAATCCACAAAACACATGTAGACAGGATGGGCATACTCCCAGGCCCCCTCCAGGATCCTTGCGAGAGTAAAGAGCTGATCCGTTGTTCCACGACCATGACGGAATCCACATTGTTCCTCTTCAACCTGAGGTTCAACTATCGGCCGAACCCTCCTTTCCAGCACCTTAGAGTAGACTTTACCAGGGAGGCTGAGAAGTGTGATACCCCTGTATTTGGCACACACCCTCTGGTCCCCCTTTTTGAACAGGGGAACCACCACCCCAGTCTGCCACTTCTTTGGCACTGTCCCAGACTCCATGCAATGTTGAAGACAACCAAGACAGCCCCTCCACACCCAGAGCTTTCAGCATTTCTGGACGGATCTCATCAATCCCTGGGGCTTTGCCACTGTGGAGTTGTTTGACTACCTCAGTGATTTCCACCAGGGAAATTGACGACAATCCCCCATCATCCTCCAGCTCTGCCTCTAATATAGAGTGCACAGAAGTAGGATTCAGGAGTTCCTCAAAGTGCTCCTTCCACCGCCCTGTTACCTCCTCAGTTGAGGTCAACAGAGTCCCAACCTTACTGTATACAGCTTGGATGGTTCCCCGCTTCCCCCTTCTGAGGTGGCGGACAGTTTTCCAGAAGCACTTTGGTGCCGACCGAAAGTCCTTCTCCATGTCTTCCCTGAACTTTTCCCACACCCGCTGATTTGCCTCTTTCAAAGGTTTGCCTCCAAGAAAAATGTGCTAATACTTGTAGATAATGATGGAGCGACTTATGATTCACCAGTAGAGATTTTGAATGAGGAAGTGAAGTATTTTAAACAAATGTTTTCATTTAAGTCTCCACCATTGGCTCTGGAAATTAACTGCAGGAACTTTTTTCCTGACAATAAAACGAGAAAACTTTCAAGGTTGGGAAAACACAAGGGGCAGGATGACATTCCTGTTGAGGTGTACCAAACCTTTTTTTGACATACTGAAAGAACCATTATTAGCATGTTTTTATCATTCATATATAAATGGTAGACTATCTGATATGCAACAAGAGGGCCTGATCTCATTACTTTTGAAACAGGACACATGTATAGTTTATAAGGATCCAGTCTATCTAAAAAGCTAGAGGCCTCTTACTTTTCAGTGTTGTGATGCAAAAATTCTAGCAAAATGTCTAGCATTTACAATTAAAAAAGTTTTGTCAGATATTATTCATTATAATCAGACAGGATTTCTGCATGGTCAATATATTGGAGACAACATAAGACAAGTACTGGAAACAACAGAATATTATGAAAAATTTGGGATACCAGGCCTGGTGTTTTTTGCAGATTTTGAAAAGGCATATAAATGCATGGAATATTTCAATTTTGGAAAGTCAATTACAAGGTGGGTTAAAGTTATGTATAGTAATCCTGGGTGCAGAATAGTAAATAATGGCTACATATCACAAAATGTTAACTGTTAAGAGGATTGAAACAAGGGTGTCCACTGTCTGCTTATCTTTTTATTATTTCTATCGAAATACTGGCTAGTAAAATTAAAACTAACATTAACATTAAGGGACTAGAAATCAATGGCCTAAAAACAAGGTTTTTAGACAAAACAAACAGTCACTGTATGCTGATGACTCATGTTTCTTTTACAGCCACAAGTGGAGTCACTACACAGCCTCATTAAGGATCTTGATATGTTCTCGGCCATTTCTGGACTAAAATCTAATTTTGAAAAGTGTACTATACTGCGTATTGGAGCACTGAAAGACTCAGCATTTACATTACCATGTAGTTTACCAATAAAATGGGTTGATGGGGATGTGAACATACTAGGTATACATATACCAAAAGAAATATCAAGTTGTATTGAAGACATTTTTTATGGAAAGCTAGCAAAAATTGATAAGGTGTTGCTACCTTGGAAAGGACAGCATCTGACTATTTATGGCAAGATCACCCTGATTAACTATCTGGTTATATCACAGTTTACCTATCTGCTTATGGTATTGCCTACACCCAATGACATGTTGCTTAAATTATATGTGCAAAACATTTTTAATTTTTTTTGGAATGGCAAGCCAGACAAAATCAAAAGAGTCTATTTATATAATGAATATGAATACGGAGGGCAGAAATTACTGAACCTGAAAGCATTGGACCTCTCATTAAAGACATCGATCATACAGAAAACTTACTTAAATCCACAATGGTTTTCTAGTAAACTAGTAAGAACGCTTCACCAGATATTTAACAAGGGACTTTTTCCATTTATTCAGATTACAACTACACACTTTCACCTATTTGAAAATTAAATAATTTCTAAAATTTCAATCTTTTTTAAAAAGGCTATATAAAGTTGGTTGCAAATTCAAATTAATCCAACGGAAAATAGAGAGCAAATATTGCAACAAGTTTTGTGGTTTAACTCAAATATACTAATTGGAAAGAAAACTGTATTCTTTGATAAAATGTTTAAAAGAGGAAAAATCTTTGTAAACGATATTATAAATGAGACAGGGGAAGTGATGTCTTATAATCAGTTAATAAAGATATGGAAATGCTTGTTCTGTACAAATGTACAATCAATTAACTGCAGCATTACCACGTAAATGGAAGAAAGTGGAAGAGGGAAAAAGGAAATAACTTGTTGGTCGACCAGGGATTAAAAATGATAAGTAGTTAAATAAGATAGCGATAAATAAAGAAATATATAATTTTTACTTAAGGACTAAGAAATTAACGTCTGTACCATACAAAATACAAAATAATTGGGAAAAGATTTTTGACATACTGATTCCTTAGCATATGGTTTACGAATTAATACGCAAGACGACACCAGATTCACAATTTAGGATGTTCCAATTCAAACTATGATACAAATTTTGGCAACGAATAGAAATGTATATATATGAGGGATACAATCTTCTCAGCTCTGCAGATTTTGCTCCGAGGAGTTAGAGTCAATAGATCACTTGTTGGGGTATTGTCCGTATGTAGCAAGCTTTTGGTCACAGGTGCAGGAATGGCTGAAGAATTGCAATATTGTCCTAGAATTAACTCTACAGAAAGTAATACTCGGTGACTTTAAAAGTCATAGATCAATAACATATTAATTATTTTAGGGAAAATGTTCATCTTCAAATCCAAACTAGTGGAATCAATGAGAATAGAAAGGTTCCGTTCTTATGTGTAGCATCGCAGTATAGTTGAGAGATGTATGACAAGAAGAAACCCGAGATGGCTAGGACTAATAGATGGATGGGAGAGGTTAACATGTAGATGGCTAGGACTAATAGATAGATGGGAGAGGTTAACATGTAGATGGCTAGGACTAATAGAGAGATGGGAGAGGATAAATATAGTTGAAGGGTGGGATAAAGTGCTATAGGAATCATGGAAGGCCTGAGGATCGTAGCTGAGGTGAAGTTGTATAGTTGGAGGTAGGGATAGAGGGATAGAGGGAAAGATAAGATAATACTAAAAGCTTCAATTGGGCGAATAATGGTTAGGGTGGGGCAAATTAAGTAAAAAATAAATAAATAAAAATAATAAAAGGTGTATGCAAATGATGCATGTGCATTGATGACAATATCCTGTCCTTATATTAAAAGCTGATCCCACGCTGAAAAAAACAAAGAATGGTGCAGTCCTACACAAAATCCCTACAGGCATGGCCCCTCCAAGCAGAGATTGATATTGGCTGATTCCACCCAGCTCAGAGAACTATTGGATGACATGTTAGAGTCTGGATAAATACAGGACAGCTCAAGTCCCTGGGCTGCATCAGTAGTCCTAGTAAAAGAAAAAGATGGGCCCCGGAGATTCTGTGTGGATTCGCCGGCTTAATCCCTTGACCCACAAGGATGCATACGCCATCCCCTGCATTGAGGAATCCCTCACCTGTCTCAAAGAACTGCCTCAACCTGAGCAGTGTCTATTGGCAAGTTGTAATCAACCAACTTGACAAGGAAAAGACTGAATTCACCACACATCTGGGGCTTTTGAGCTGGGGCCTGGATTTTTTTATGTGCCAGGAAGACTTCGATCAGCTTAAGGGCACCCTGTTAATTGCCCCAATCCTGGCGTATGCAGATTTCAGTAAGCCGTACAGTATGTTGTCAACACGGATGCAAGCTAAGGGGCTCTAGGGGCTGTTGTCCCAAGTTTAAGATGATAAGGAGAGGGTTTTTGCCTAAGGTAGCAGGAGCCTTTCCCCTTCTGAAAAGAATGAAAAGAACTACAGTTCATTCAAACTCTAACTCCTCACCCTTTTCTGGCCTGTGACAGAAGTTAAGACTGTTGGAAGTGTACTTCAGTCTAGACTGATAATAACCCTTTGTTCCACCTTAATACAGCAAAACTCGAGCTGTGGAGCAACACTGGGTGGCCCAGTTGGCCAACTTCACATTCCAGGTGAAGTACCACCATGGCCTCTCCAAGCAGAATGCAGATCTTTTCACTTATAATATAAGAGTGAAGATATAACAACATATAGCAACACTGATCATAGTAGCATTAGGTTTATACCATTCTTTGTAGTGTGTGGCAGGCATGCCCATTTCCCTGTTGATGGAATTTCGGTTGTAAAGGTCCCGACACCACGGATCAACCTGGATGTGTGGGTGAAGCACTACCTTGACCAACTACACAGAGCCTACAGTCAAGTTGAGGGGAGGACACATTATCAGCAGGAATTAGACAAATGTACGTCTGCTAAGCTGGCAACGGAACTAACATTATTGGCAGGTGAATGGGTGCTGCTGCACAACTTTAGGCAGTGTGACCAAGGTAAACTAGCTCCCAGATGGTAGCAGCAACCTTTTGTATTCCTAGGACCATTGCAGCCCAGATGTCTAGTCTTTCACATTCAGCCTGAAGCGGGGTGCATTCCTTGACAATGAAGAGAGAGCAGATCTCTAAGCTTTGTGTTGTTAATATATGTGAGTTGTTCTGAGTCACTGTCCACAATGCCAGTGATGCCATCTGGGGCAACGGAAGACGAGATAAAGACTGGGCTGACCTTGAGAAGTGCCTGCGCCAGATTGGAAACTAGAGACTTTGGGGGAGAATACACAACTCATGTCTGAGCGATTTGGCTCCATACTGCTGTATTCTGTGGTTTCAACTTGTCTGGAGGCATGGCTGTTGGTGACGTTGCTATCTGAGATGGAGTGGTGCATTCAGGACATCGGGAGCTGTGGAAACGGCAGAGCGCCAGGCTGAGCGCATTCCAAATTGTGAAAATATGATTTTACTTTTGATTGTCGGGTTCATTATTTTTGTGGATAGGGTTCGCCGTAGACGTGGTTGCCAAGAACATATCTCCATCTTTTTCTTTCATGTTTTGTATGGTCTTTTCTGTTTCTCCCTCGTTCTATACATTTGCCCCATGGCATTGGATTGTCCCTAAGAGAGGTGGGTGAAGGGCAAAGTGTGGGTTCCCCATTACGTTTCACCTTGGGACAGTGGTAGTTTTAAGGCTTTTATACACAACTTTTTCAGAATCCGTGCAAGCTAATTTCCATACTGTGTGTCTTTACACTGTCATTGTTCCAGACCGCAATCGCACATTTGTAGGTGTCATTCCAGACGTCTTGAGCTGGTTGCGCTCAGAACTCAGCCCAGCTTATTGAATTACAGTGAAGAATTTCCCCGCAATGCACATTTCTCCTAGGCTATTAGCAAAGCCTTAGGTGGGATCTCTCGTGCACTACCTCTGGAGGTTGCATGGAATTTGAGAGAGACATGAAAGTTTACAAAAAACAATTGTGTCACCCCGACCTTGGCTCGAGCGGATTCGGAAATTGTTGCTGAAAGCTATCGGTATCTATCGTAGTGTATAAAGATACCATTGTATAAAGGTCACATTGTTTATCAGTGTTTTATATTGTCCAAAAATGAAGAGACTATGGTCACAGCCCACCCATCCCAGATAGCAGTAGATTCCGGGCCGGATCCGCATCATAGACCGCAATACAGGTCCGGATCGGAGTCAACTTGCACAGTGGGCCGGATCCGGGATGGAAAAGGATTGCGGATCCTTTTACTGTGAAACAGTAATGCAGAAGCAGAAATTGGGTTTGTTTTGTAGCAGTAACTTAATCACTCAAAAATTTTAATTAATAATTAAAATTAAGTTACTGCTACAAAACAAACACGATTTCTGCTTCTGCAATCTAAACTGGATCCGGGGCGGATGAGCTCCCAGACAGCAAGAAATGTTGGCCCAGATCCGGCCCACATCTGGACCAAGTTGGCCAAGCAGCTGCTTCCTCTGGATCGGTGATCCTTGTCCGTCCCGGATCCGGGCCGCTGTGCAAGTGGACTCCGATTCAGACCCTATGATACCTCCGGGGTGGTTCCGGGGCAGAGTACATTTGCTATCTGGGATTTCTTTGCATAGCATCAACACAGATTGGTAGTATTGGGCAGGGAGAACGCAACACTCTCTGGAAATGTACATCTGGACTCACCAGGTGGAAACGTGGGCACCAGCACAGCGGGATGGGCACAGGACAGGGACAGAAAGGAGTCATCATGCCAAATGGTCCTAAAGCATGTTCCAAGGGTTCCACGGTATTGTGTTCCCTCTCATGGATTTGCAGACATTAGATTGCAACACAGCACCTGATGTAAGTCTACAATCAGTCAGCAGCTAATATAATTATTTATAATTTTGTGTATTCCAGTGTGCGTAACTGCCCAAGTAAGTTCCTTGCTAAATGTTGCCACTCTTAACCACATTGAAGTGCCATTTGTGTTGTGCATCTCAAGCAATGTTTCAGTTTATTAGTTGCTGTTTGCTAGTATCTACCAATGCTAAGCTGGCTAACTCATTATCCAAGTTTCTGTACCTAAGGAAGATTTTACTTGTAACTGTGACAATCTCTACATGTAATAGCAGTTTATAGTGCTGTTAGCATTTACGTAAACCATTTACAGTATTTCAGTAGGTGGCCTGTTTTGCTATGTAACCTTGCATAATACTGCCTTCCTATTTGCAATGTTGTGCAGCACCTTACCGTTTCTAAATAGGTATCTATTGAGGTTCTTATTAAATCTGTGCCTAGTGGCCATGCATTATATCTACTGACACCTAGCATTTGAGATTTATTATGCTTTATGATTAATACTGTATTCTAAATGCTCCTATCATAGATCTGTAGTTTTGTAATGTATACATGTATGTGGTTACAATTTGTTTATGTAGACATAATTGCATATTCTCTCCTTTTCAGAGACCACACACACACCACCTACGTCACTCAGTGACAACAATAAATCATCTGGACTCAGCCTTTTCTTCTAACAGAGGAAATATACTGTGGGAATTGCACACCAGTCAAGCCGGTTATGCCGATTCTATTATATGCATACTTTTGATAGTGTTTTCCACCATTACTTATTGCAATGTAGTGACCAATGGATTTTTTTGTGTTTTCCACTAAACAAATTCCAGAGTATTTACCAAATTGTAGCATGTTATACCTAACTATTTGCAGTGTATTACCTTATTTTGGGTGTCATCATGGTTTAGTGTGGAGTGACGTTGTCACGTTTGCAGTGTAGAGTGGAAGATAGTCCATTAATAGAAAGCCTCCTTTATGTCCATATTAGTGGAGGGATGAGTGATGCTATGACTGGGGAAGAAAACATCATGTATTTTATGGATTTTATAATGTTATTATAGAACATAATTTTGTAAAACTTACCTGGGTGTACTGCCTTGTCTTGATTATCTGTGTTAGTTTTGTGTGCTGGAGATTGTTAAATCTTTTAGCCGTGGAGTGCTAAAGGCTTGGCCTAACAGTGGGCAGGCAACTGATATTTATTTTAGAAAGGGCTTCAAAGCTATTTTTCACATTTTGTTTATGTTTCCCTGCTATGTTTCCCTGCTATTTTGACTCACTAATGAAATAATCTGAAATGTTTTCAGTAGCTTTAGATTTCCATCTGCAACATTTGAGAACATTGTGCTACTTATCCTTTTCTAATAAACTTTATCTTTTAGCCAACTACAATTTTAAGTACACATTATTTTGTTAAAATTACTTGTTAGTGCACCACTACAATATTACCAAGCTATATAAATTCTCTCATTAGACAGTATCCATGACATTAACATTCATTAAGTTCAGTATAGGTAGCTAATGTTTGTCTATTATTGGCCATCCCCTATTATCAGTCAATTCAACTGGTTGGAGGAATAAAATCTCAAGTTCAACATTTACACTCACTGAAAAACAGCGGTACATTTTGATATCAAGTATAACTTTTCAGCTAGACGGCCACTGATTTTCATACGAATAAATGCATTTAAAGTTTTTTTTATTATTTTCAAAATTGCTAGTCACAAGTTAATTTGACCTGGCGACAAACACTACCTCATGTAATATCTTGTTTTTAACCTCTAAAATATAGCTAAAATTGCTAAATCAGTTAAAAAAGTTGCAAAATCTGCTAGCTTCATTGTCTAAATATCCATATACATGCTAGTATAAATCATTAGAGTTAAATAATATGTGACATGTAAACAACCACTGTCAAATATTTACTGTATACTGGAAAGAAACCTTTTGGAAGACATCTCTGCTTTAAGGATCCAGATCAGGGCATTCTGGGCTAGGCAAGGAAAGGTTGATTATTCTCATTAATTCCTTTAGAGGAAGAAAAGCACACAAGTTAGCTTTATAGTAAACAATTCAGAGAACATTACTATAGCAAAAATAACATAAAATATGATGTTATTGAACAAAATAGGAATGTGGCCAATAATAGTAGACAGTGGCCCATAATAGCGGGTCATATTATTTTAGCTATGTGGCTTATTGCTAAAAGCAATATTTCTATCTACATTTAAGACATGATAGTTGGTAACAAGCTAGGTAACATTATTATAACACTAATTAATTATCAAAAAACTGACTGTTTGATGCAAAAATAACTGTAAAAGAAAATGTATTATAAAACAGCAGCTGCGGGTATGCCGATAGTTAAATTGTACAGATTTCATTTAAAGATTAAATTCAGCTACTGATATTTGTATTAAAAAAATACCTTCTCAGCGCATTCGGTAGCCTAATTCCCAACTCAGCCATCGTAACCTCAACATTTTTGAAACTACAAACTGTTAATTTTGAAATCGAGTCAATCTTTTATTCCAGTCAACTGGAGAATAAAACAGGACAAATAAAGATAATTAAGTTATTGTGAACATTTAAAATTTGAAAACGTTACTGTAACATCACTGTATACATTTCCGGACACTTACGTTGGTAAAGTTGCGAATTACCGAACGCGCTGGTGTTTTAGTGACCGTCGTGTCGGAAACATGACTGGCACAAAGAGTTTGATCTATTCAGGCGTCTGGAGTGTTCCATTAAGTGTGCTCAAAAAAGTGGATTGACATCATACTAAACTTCCTGTGATGGTAAAACAAACTTTTTTGGAACAGCTTTACATACTGTAGCTGCTCGCCCACAAGCACCCATCAAACCCGGAACCAAGCGTAGGCACACAAAATACAAAAAATGCAAGTGGACATGGCCCGTAGGGGTTCTCAAACCTCTCCCGGGGACCCCCAGCCATTCCATATATTAGATGTATCCCAGAGCTAGCAGACTCATTCTACTTGTCAACTAATCATCAAGCCCTTACCTGCTTGAATCAGGTGAGCTAGTTAATTTTTTAAATATATATGCATAGCTGTTTTTGGGTGGAAATGCTTAACCATTGTAATATGGCCCCTTTAAATTCACAAGGAATGTATTTTGTTTGCAGGTTCTTTGAGAGATTTTTAAAAACTTTTTACAGTGTCTTCCTTGTGTGGTGTATGTTTTTGTCAACAAAAGTTTGGATTTCCAACAACTCGTACAGTTTTTTATTATTTTAATACAATTTTTTTATTGTTGTGCAAATAAATAAAACCTCATAAAAAAAACAGCATGACTAAAAGACAAAATACATAAATACATTATATAAAACTTATTTACATTTAATTCATTGAACATATATAAGGACTCTAATGTGTGTTGCTGAAGCATTATAGATTGTGCATAGGAAATGTGCTAATTAAGATGACCTACAGCATTTACTGTGACTGTAGTCTCTGATAGATTTATTTTCAGTCAGGCTGTATTACAGTAAATACCCAAATGTAAACAATTATCTGTCAGTGTCAATGTAAAAGAAAATGAATTTAGAAGGGCAGTCTACACAATTTTCTATCTGAATGATACGTAATATTTCAGACTTTCAAATAAGACGCAGGTCAGTCACATACTGGTTGGTGGGAAGTGTCAATCAGAAGTAAAAAAATATTCAAATAATAAAGATTTTAGCTAGCTTATTACATTTCTTAACATTTGTAATACTTAATTTAATTATTTTGTTAACATGGAGAATGGTCAGAATAGCAATATGATTTATACCTTTCAGCTTGTAATTGTCAAAAACAAAAACAACTACATGAAAAGACTGTCTGTGGTGAATTGTCACAAATCAAATGGAGGGAACATTTTCTCAGAGTTTCCATCTTGGAATCACAACTTCAAGTAAAATATAATTTCAGAGATTATTTCGGTCCTCAGTAACTCCCATAGTGACTGAACAAGGCTATGTACTGTATGTCCCTGGTATTGGCCTTGTTCCCTGACCTTTGTCCTCAGGTGTATCTCTGTCAGATCTTTACCACACAGTCTGGAGAGTTGGTTCTGATGGCATCAGAGATTACTTTTGCCCCTGACTCTCCAATGCCATTACCCTGCAAGCTGGGGTTTAAGAAAGTAAGCACTGATGTCTGAGTGAACACACCACACACACACACAATTATACATGAGGATTAATCACAAAATACTCACTTTATATAAGTTAGCTGGTGGTTTCCTTTCAGGGCTGTGGCGATAAATATGGCACCATCCATTCCCAGAGAGTTTTCCTGCAGACTACACACACACACACACACACACACACACACACACACACACACACACACACACACACACACACACACACACACACACACACACACACACACACACACACACACACACACACACACACACACACACACACACACACACACACACACACGGCATCCAAGACCCACATGGAATCCAACATGAGTTCTGATGCACAACTAGACC
>JACXGM010018615.1:0-12848 GCA_016801145.1 Umbra pygmaea | reverse complement strand
ACATACATTTACGGCAGAGGTTGAATAATAAATGAAACTTCCAAGCGCCTATCATAAATAACGGTTTGTTTTCATGTAAAATGACAGCAATGTAGAGAATTAAGCAATAATAAAGCACACGGAGGTGTAGCATATAGTATACCATGGCTAAAAGATGTTCTTGGGCACAGCTTGTAGCAGTCTGGACACTTAGCCATGATATAGAGCCAATATATGACGAACCCAGAGTTGCCTTACTCTTGTTACAAACAACGCAATTAGTGTAACTGACAGAATTTTAACAACAAGACATTGTAGTTCAATATGTTGACATACGTCCTTTATAACAGTTTTAAGTGATCACAGGGAAGTTTGAACGTTCCATACTTTCATATAATTTTCACAAAAGCCTGACTCATCATTCCCCAACATTCTACCTGCATCAGTTTATTCTGCCAACAATGACTGGCATTGAGTCAAAAAGAACCTGTTTTTAAAACATTACATTTTGGACCATACTTTTTTTAAATTTACCACATCCATCGGTTAATCAGAGGTTAGTATTAGGCCAGCTTTCCAACCATTTGTGTCTTTATCTGGGGGAATGGTGATCCTGGCAGTGTTGTTGATGTTGGAATAATTGTCTAACACCTGTCAAGTCACATGACACTAAACTAATTGAAGGCTAAAGTTATGTTAACCACTAATGATGGATCATTCTGACAGCCCTAATCCAATGCTACAATAGCTTTAACAAGCAGATATGATGACAGGTTATGTATTGTACATAAAAGCCAGCCCATTCATTCACCCTAATCCAGCTGACACAACACCATGTTTAACCTTCTGATTTGTAATGATGCATTATGTGTTCCATCAGTTTGGCCATAATGTGTTCAACCGATCATCCAGCCTCATTTTCATGTTCTCAACCAGTCACAACCAGTCACCCAGCCTCATCTTCATGTTCTCAACCAGTCACAACCAGTCACAACCAGTCACAACCAGTCACAACCAGTCACAACCAGTCACAACCAGTCACCCAGCCTCATCTTCATGTTCTCAACCAGTCACAACCAGTCACAACCAGTCACAACCAGTCACAACCAGTCACCACCAGTCACAACCAGTCACCACCAGTCACCACCAGTCACCACCAGTCACCACCAGTCACCACCAGTCACCACCAGTCACCACCAGTCACCACCAGTCACCACCAGTCACCACCAGTCACAACCAGTCACAACCAGTCACCCAGCCTTGTCTTCATGTGTTCAACCAGTCACAACCAGTCAACCAGTCTCCTTGTCAGTCTTATGCAGTATTTTGATTGAGGTTGTAACGTTCCCATTGCCCTACCACATCACAGAAGTAGGGCGGACGAGGCTCGCAATAGGTACAAGATTGTCATATGAAGCTTTGACGCTTTTGTTACAGGGTTTTGAACCATGATACACAAACAAATGTGTTTGTAAATAATGTTTTCTAATGGCTTTCCTTTGTTCTTCGCAGGCCTTGCACAACTCAATCAAGAACGAGAAGCTTGAATGGGCCATGTAAGTACCACTCTATTATAGAATTGAATGGGCCATGTAAGTACAACTCTATTATAGAATTCTAGATGTGAGCGTTTGTCCTAAAATAGAACACGTCAATACTCTATATGAATCATCACATTTTGCAGTGGCGTAGGAAAAAATTGATATTTGTAAAAGCCATCTTTATTTTTGCATTAGATTTATCATGTGATCTCCAACTCTCTAGTTCAGCGCAGCCTAGTAGGAACAAGGCAATGTTTCTCACTGTAAACCATCACACCAGCATACCATTACAAAGGGCAACATGGCAACGTGATCCCATTAATAAGCTCTGTTACAGATGGCCTCATTTAATTTCCTTGGGCAAACATTTGTGTTGTTGGCCTGGTGAAAATAAATTGGAACCAGTGGGCTCTGTAGTCAATTACCTTGTCAGTGTACTCCTTTGAAAATATCAACAAGTTAAACGATGCAGAGAAAAAACACGTCAACTAATACACTGAGCAATTCAAGTTTTAATCACATTAGTAGCAATGGTGTGTTTATTTTACCTGTGAAATGACTTGTTTTTAGTGGTATAGACTTTGACCATTTAAAATAACAGCTGAGCCTATACTGTAATTAACATCAGAATTCATTAATGTTTTCCCAGATGACAGTAATAATATAGAGTGAACTTCCCCACTGTGGCATTGGTAATCTACTAAACGGCAGACAACTAACAGCTACCCCCATCTGAGTGGCCAGTGGTTTTCTGAAAGGCCTTGGTCAATACTTGTCAAAGCCGAAATGTTTTGCTCCAGAGTTATTAGCATTTCATCACCAAGAGACCTGAGGTCCTGTAGGCCCTGAATTGGCTGGGAGGTGTCAGTTTAAACCAACACTAAACACAATGTGTGATCTAGGCTGCCCTGCTGCGTTAGCACTCTGACAGGAAACAACTACATCAAATTTATTTAGTCCAACCAGACATGGATTGAATTAAACATTCATACATGGATTTCAAGCATTTCATATATGGATTTTCATATTTTCATACAAGGATTTTAGGCATTTAATACAAGGGCAGGATGTTTTTTTATTGTTGTTGTAAAAAACAGATTTATTAGAAAGAGATTAGGAAGATTTAATAGAAAGAAATTTTGACTATCAGTAGGTATAATCTGTCTCCAAGGAGATGATGTCAGTTTCACAGTTTCTTCTGAAGATTCAGTGAGGAGGGGGTCATAGGAGAAACACCTGGTTGTTTACGGCCATGTTTTGTGAGGAGCCTAGTCCTGAAGAGTACGTAATTGAGATTCTGTGGGAAAACGTTCCTATCAAAGAGTGACCAGTGGTACATTTGATGTCCCTGTGTCAGAAGATTGCTCACTCCAAACCATTACAAATGAATCCCATTAAGATAGTGATCTTGTAGGGGACATTCATGGGGACATTCGTGGGGACATTCGTAGGGACATTCGTGGGGACAGTCTTGGGGACATTCTTGTGGAGTGGGAATTGTATTTGAAGCAAAAACTATTAAAGCTATGCCTTGCTAGTTTGTATACGTTGCTGTATGTCCGGTTCTGTTTCAATCCCTTAGTGTAATAACATATTACTCATTACTACTTCCCCACAACAAATGATTAAACGGTCAGCGGTGGTGCAGACGTATTCAAACAATTCACATTCCTTTTATCTAGATTGCTCGCAACAGTTTTCCAGTTTGAAAAATGTTTTTTACTGTAAACATGGCAGCGTTTCCTTCACGGCACACACAGCTAAAAGCTTGGTCAACTCATCCTGGGTTTACAACCTGTCCTCCTGAATGATTGATAACAGCATTCGTGTTCGACAGGCTTATAGCTTCAGCTGCAGTGGTCAGAGACTTTGACACTTCTGTCTGTTTCTCACCTCTCGCTGCAAAGCAGTTATGGTGTCTGCCTGCATGAACTGCTCATATAGACGAGAAGATCGTAGACTGAGAACAAAAACATTCTGAGACGGGAATGATAATCATCACTAATATTATTTTTTGATCGGAGACTGGATTAGAAAGCAAAGGATGACAATAGTAATAACAACTTAAATCATTAACTAATTTTACTCAAAGTAGTTTAAAAACAAGAAATAGATTTTCTTAGCTTTTACTTTTCAGAATGTGAAAGTGACACTAATGTTTTTATCAAATGTCAATGTGGTGTGAAAGGACCAATCTGCAGAATGCATTTGATTGGCTGTTTAGTGGTGTCTGTTTAGATAATGTCTTCACTGCAGCACTGCTGACCTGAACATACCCTACCAGTCCTTGGCTAGAATCCAGATTGAAGTCTGCAGGACAGCTGCTCATCTTTAATAAAGACTCCTCCCTCCAGAGCACTGTGGGCCTCTACTGTGCAAACGTTTGTGTAATATGTGGGCATAGGTTCACCAAAATAGATTGGTAGGAGTGTTTCAGCTGCTTTTTGGGGAGATATTTTGATCAAGATGGAGAGCAGTATTGATTGTTTTCCCTCCCCTGTTGCATCACTTGTGTAGCTGATGCATTAGTCTATAACCAGACAGTAACTATTTAATGGGTTTCCATGATGGTGCAGTTATCTCTATTCTATTATCATTAAGTAGCAATAAGCTTTTAACTTGGCTTGAAAAAGTTATTTAAGTTATCTTTTAGTAATCTTTAATAAATGTTATATTTTATGGTGGCTGTGAATCCAACTCGCTGCCAAACGTCAGTTAGCGACAAACGGCAATGTATTGATAATGCTCCCATCATTTGCTTGAGATTAAGATTTAACAAAATACAGAAGATGTACCTAAACCACATATTGTTCTGGTAAACCATGTCTGACTTCCTTTAAACTGCGCAAAGCGACAAGATGCATTCACTGTGGAAGTAGATAAAGTGCAGTTAGAATCGACACTCAACTGGTTGGTGTGATGTACTACCCACAGCTTTATTACCATACTTGATAATGCTCAAAAAGTTCTTTTTTTGTGTATTTATTATTCTATAACCGTTCCATGATCCGTCTTGGTCTCTGTCTAATGTAAAAAAAAAAGTGCAACTGTGAAGCTGCCAGCTAGGTACTTTAAGTTATTTCAGGGCATTTGTGGGATGTCCAGATTGGATACTGCATGAATACTTTTAGTGCTAAAATCATATTTAACCACAAACTCAGAAAAGGCTGTTTACAAACAGAAAACACAAAGCCTCTGAAAGACCACATACATTGGTAGCCGTTTGTGTGTTGTAGTGCTTGTCTGAGGACCTTGTGGTTTCATGCTGTGTCTTGACAATGCAAGGACCCAGTATTGATTGTGATTAAGGCTGTCAGGGTGCTAGTAGTGGAGCTGTCTGACCAGGCCTTCACTCTTATTGCAAACCAGCCCACTGGGAGTCCCACTAGCAGCAGATACACTCTTTCAAGCCCATCAAACACCAGGCTACATGGTCAATAGGACAGGACCTCATCAATCTTTACAGAAATTTCCCAGAAATGGGTGACTTGTGGAACTTTGCTCTTAGTAGCCAGTACTGTAAGACCGGGAGAAACCCCGGGACAGAAGGCTTGGGCTTGATATGCTTAAGTTAACTATTTGTTTGCATGCAAGAGTAATACTGCAGTGAGCGGACCCTGCCCAAAACATTCTAAACAGCCTTCACATTGATTTTTCTTTTCCTGCAAACACGTTTGTGGACTACATACTATGAGCACGGTCACAGGGCGAGCCATCTGCTGGCAGACAAATTAAACTGCTGTGCTGCCACTCGTCTGATTCCACAAATGAAAGGCTCTTTTAATAGATACATTTTGGATCCTTAGGGTATTCATGACATCTTCACATCTTTCTATTCATCCCTTTATACCTGATGAGTCCCCATCAGACACCGCCAATATGACTGAGTTTTTGGATTCTTTGGAGACTCTCACAGCTCCCGCATATGCTGCAGATATCCTTGACTGTCCTTTGAATCTATCAAATCTATGCAAACCTGCAAAGCTCCAGGTCCAGATGGTTCTTTAAGACATTTCATATTCAGTGGGCCCCCTTACTAATATTGATGTTTAATTAGTCAAGGAAACACAAGTGTCAATAGCACTTCTTGAGAAGGGTAAGGACCCTACCTCCTGTTCTTCATTCAGGCCCCGTAGCCTCCTTAATTTTCATTGTAAAAGTGCTTGCAAAGTTGATAGCGAGGCATCTTGAAGTAGTCTTACCAGGGGTCATTTCAGAGGAACAGACCAGCTTTATCAAGGGTAGACAGTCACTTTTTAACATTCAGACCTTTTTCAACATGATTTATTTCCAAACAGATGTCAAATTCCCCTGAGCTTGTGGTCTCCCTTGATACAGAGAAAGCCTTTGATAGAATTGAATGAGAGTATCTATTTGCTGTTCATTGAAAATGTGCGTTTGGGAGAAGATTTAGCTTGTGGCTCAGGCTTTTGTATGTAACTTCAAGGGCTAGTGTCTGTACCATGACACTCGATCTGACTACATTTCCCTGGACCATGGGAGCAGGCAGGGTTGCCCCATTGTGGAGAACTCTGGTTCTTTTTCTGGTTACAAGCTTAATTTCCAATCAATCCAGCAGTGTTTCAGGTTCAGCAGATAGACTTGTCCTTTCAACTGAACCGCTCTAGGTTTAAGTACCCTAGAGGGAATGCGAATGGCATGTTACCTGCCCTCTGCCAACGTTGCCCCTTGCCAACCTGCAGACACTAGCTCACATTGGCCTAGAGATGTTATGTTCTTCCTGCAGCTAGAGAAATTGAAATTAGGTATTCTATTTGGGGTTCCACCAGGAAATATTTAAAAAGGCATAAACCATTTGTCATTTTTTAGGTAGATTGATTAAGCTTTTAATTGGGCTCTAATTGAAGGGAAAGACCAAAAACCAGCATACATTATGTCAGGGGGAAAATCTGATTTACTTTGCAAGGGACATTTGCGTGACATTTTCTCGGTCCTGTCCCTCTTGTCTATCTCGGTCCTGTCCCTCTCGTCTAGCTATCTACAGTATGCTCTGTTCAACAAATATACAAATGGCATCAAATTATTTGTTTGACCTAATCAAAATCGCTGGATAGTCACATTTGTTCTGAGTCCGTATCAATGAATCAGCCAAGAGCTGTTTCGCTAGAAAATAACACAATGTGGTGAAGTAAACGCTGCCTCTCTTCAGTGGATGTGAGAACCCGTCTTATATATGTCTTCTTTTGTCCAGAGATGGAGATGAGCTGAAGAAGTCCCTGTCTGAGCTGGCTGACAACAAGGACAGCGGCCACAGCAAGACCGTCACTCGGATCGGCAGCGGCAGCAACCCTTTCCTGGACATCGCCCATGACCCCAAAGCTGCCATCTACAAGACGGGATTCCTGGCCCGCAAAATCCATGCTGACATGGACGGCAAGAAAAGTAAGCAGTCAGTATGTCTAGCAGCTGAATCCTGTCTTCACGTTGGCGTCTTTGCCTTTGGAGGAAAAACCAGGATGTACAATTTGCAAATGTCATCTACATTAGATGTTTGAAATGTTGCTGTGGTCGGCAGCCTCTGAGTGTGACATTATGGTCTGTTGGTGGAGTCCGCTGCTGAAAGCAAATGGTAGGCCTGCGTGTTTTCTTATCCCACCCGTTGTCTAAAATGTTGCTCATTTCACATTTACTGAAATTTCATTTTTACATATTGCATGTAGTATGTATTACACATGCCCACTCACAGGGGTATTATTAGCATTCTGCTAACCTCAGAGAAACCCTTTTTGTCTCCCTCATTTCTATCATTCACATGGTAGCTAGGTGATGTTCTTTTTTTTCATGCCGGTTTCCTACAACCTCCTACAATTGAGAGACAGTTTTAACAAGCCTCTGCTCTCGAAGATCATTCTAAAGGCCGATTCCTCTTTTGACATTCCATATTCTACTTTGTTCTGAAGATGGTGATATGTTTCTGGATGCAGGGGAAACAAATAGCTCATTAAAATAATTGCTGCGTAATGCGAAACCCTAACGGAGCACTTTTAGATTGAATGACTGCAGGCTAACCCGACATGAATGAATGGGTTTGATTGGCATCTGTTCAGCCCTCTGTATTTCACGTCCATTTATCTCTGGGCTCTAATGAATTTCAGAAGTTCCAGACGAAAGGAAAAAACTGCTGATTTGTTAGCGCTGTACTTATACCCACTGCAAGCCATCTAGATTACACTCAGTCTCTCTCTCTGGGGCTAAGCCAGTCCACACTTTAACAGTTGAATTCACTTCCGAGATGCTACAAAGGCTTTTCCATTGATAATAAATCTATTTGAATATTGAGGAATGACATTTTGCTGCTTCTGTAAGAACTAAGAGCTCAATTAAGGTTTCTGATAAATTTTTAGTATTCCGCATCACGTTCTGTTATCGAAGTTTGTATGCTCACTATTGGTTTCTACAACGGTCTATTTGAATTCTGTCTACAGCTCATGGAAGATCAGTCAAACAAAGTGAAGCCCTTTTAGTAACCCCGCTCTATGATCGATATAAATAACTATAAAATGACCTTCTATGGCAGGCCAGTTTTAGGTACTCAAGTCCAAGCCAGGGACATTCCAAACACTGTCAGATCATTCCAGCAATACTTTCCATGCTCTGGCTCTTCCCAACGTTCCCATACAGTCTTATGACAAGACCACGTTGGGGTTTAAAAGCCTCTCCGTTTACAAGTGTCCTGGCTTATTCCTGATCCCGTTAATCACTTTATGCCCTGTTAAATGTGCGCCGCTGTCCTACAGAGGTCCTATATATGACCTGAGGTGCAACTGCCACCCTGTTTTCTACTGTAGTGCCCTGTCAAGGGAATAGGGTGCTTTTCTGGATGTCCGTATGAATCCATGTCCTCGTGAGACTCCGGTCTGCCTAAGACAAACACCCTGCTGAAAACAAACAGTTTATGCAGCATTTAGTTCCTCTAAAATTATTTTTTATTTTATTACCTTTGATTAACGTGAGATTGTTAATAATAAGATTTCGTTTTGGTCGGTTTTCAAAATGTTGTTTGCTTTTGTCCATAGATGGAGATGTCAAGGGTTGACAACAGGTTTTGTACCTTATAGTGGTACTTTTCTCCTAGTTTCTAAAAGGTTTCTTTTACTTTTTCTCAGCACCAAGAGGAAAGCGGGGATGGAAGACCTTCTATGCTGTCCTCAAAGGCATGATCCTATACCTACAGAAGGTAGGATGATGCTCTGTTCATTATCTGGAATAAAGCTTTCTGAACTGCTGAGTCATACACTCATATGACCTGTCATTTTTATTTCACTTTCATTTTTTGGGGGGTTATTTTTAAAGGTAATTCACCTACTATAGTTAAACTGAGGATGTAACAATAGAGCAGAAGCTTGGAGACAGGCAGGTAGAGGGAGATAGAAGAGTCTAGAATGTCAGGAGCTTAGACCGCTGCACCACAATCTGTTACCTGTTAGTTATTTCTGTCATGTTTAGATAGGCTCCATACAGTGTCCATATGCCCTGATAGCAGCCACAGTTCTCTCATCTTGGGCATATTTCCATAAAAGTAATTTACACTATGAAACTCCTGATCCCAGGCCAGTTCTTACTCTGCCTGCACTGCAAGATAGACACAGCAAATCATGCAACATTGGTGTCTGCGCCAGGATGAGCACGGGGCAGATAGCATGAATCTGAGGGGACAGGGTCAAGTTCAGTAGAAAAAAACTGTGTGAAGTGAAAAGCAACTAAGGTTGGAAAAGTACAATTTATCTTTGTTCATTTGCAAAATGTTCTGTTTCACCCTGAAAATTGCCACAACAAAGATATTGAAAATTGCCACAACAAAGACATTAAAAATTGGATCGTATTTTACCTTTTAAATGGATGAAGGGCATGTGATGATCTGTGGTCCTAAAGAGCAACGGAAGTATTGTAGTGTGGAGGCTCTAATGTTGTGGAGGCTCTAATGTTGTGGAGGCTCTAATGTTGTGGAGGCTCTAATGTTGTGGAGGCTCTAATGTTGTGGAGGCTCTAATGTTGTGGAGGCTCTAATGTTGTGGAGGCTCTAATGTTGTGGAGGCTCTAATGTTGTGGAGGCTCTAATGTTAGCAACTGGGAAACAGTCGTGCTGTTACTCAGCTTTAGTTGCCGTCATCCCTTCTGCCTTCCACCAGTTAGGCCTAGCGTGGAAGTAGCTATTCATAATCAACATCTGCTACTAAGAGTGGCGGAACATTGGATCACCTTTTCATTTTCAAAAGCTATGGATTGTGCCAAATTGAAATGGCATTGTAATGTTAAACATGGTCCTTATGAAAAGGGAACTTGACTTAAAAGCATGCAAATTGTCATCGACAGGCCAAACAAACCACCACAAACACTGGACATACTCCAACAGTTACCCTGAGCAACCTCAAATAGCTACTTTGAACAACCCTGGAATCCATCAAACAACTTGGTGCAACTACAAACTGTAACACTACACCACCACAAACTGTAACACTAAACCACCACAAACTGTAACACTAAACCACCACAAACTGTAACGCTAAACCACCACAAACTGTAACGCTAAACCACCACAAACTGTAACGCTAAACCACCACAAACTGTAACGCTAAACCACCACAAACTGTAACGCTAAACCACCACAAACTGTAACGCTAAACCACCACAAACTGTAACGCTAAACGACCACAAACTTGGTAAACGTTTCCTGCATTGGTAGCACCATTCTGCATAACAAGTAACATTTTGAGTGTGTAAATATACAAATCTATGAAACGGTGATCCTAATTCTGAAACTAAATCCACAAAGCTTTAAAAACCACACCAAAATAACAACTCATTGCTAAATATAAACTCAAGTAGACCACTTCACTACCATAAAGAGGAACCGCAATTAAGTATTTCTCGGAATGTTGATGGTTACACAATGTTGTTTTCTTGCTATTTTGTCTTTGAATTTCCCTGCATCTTATCCAGAAGGAATCCTTTTTATTCAACGTGGTCGTAGTCACGTAAAAGTACATCCTTCAAATTAAAACAGACAATTGTTTTGGGATTCTTTACATGGACTCCCCAATTAACCCCTGATTTACAAAATATATAACTATAATCCTAGAAACTCATTTAAATGGTATTTAAAGAACTGTTATTTTGAACTACTTTCCCCCTCCATAACACTCCAGAAGCTTTGAAGAACCAAGAAAAGATCATCCTTGAACCTTCTTCTTTCAAGAGTGAAGATAACAGGATGTCACCCAGGGATTTAAAACAATCTGTCCCTCGATAAAAAACATGGCCTTTATTTTTTAATTATCTTTGGCTTTTCTGGAACCACTTGCAACCGGACACTAAATCAAGAATGAAGATAGTGTTGTTAATTCCAGGTTGAACATTCTTTAAATGTATAACATAAAACCTGAGCAATTTCACTGTCTTTCGGTCTGTTACCTTGGCATTAAAGTGCAAGAAACAAACTATGTTTCTGGCATTTGTCATTTTCTTGATTGATATCTGGCTTTCATATATCGACTAGACCAATCAAAGAAAAATATTTGGATAACATTTTCTCCGTATGGTTGATTTCAATCTATAGGGACAGATGAGCTATTTTGGCTGCTAGTGCAAGGCACAGATTGGAAATGGCAGGGAAGTCTGCCATTTTGAAGAATGTGTGTTTGTAGCTCTGTGATTTCAGTTTCTCACTGCCAGTGCCAGAGGTTGCCATGGTATCGTGAGCTAATGACCAATGATGTTGCTGGTACATTAACTTTGGAGTACCAATCACCTGAAATGTATCTTGGTTCCTTGTCAGTAGGCTCCAGGAAGTAGAGTCATTTTCCACATGTTTAATTTGATATGAACCTCTGTGACTTGTGAGCAGCATGATGCTCAATGACTAGCTGAAGTCCCTGCGCTAACAACAACACCTAAAGACACCGATGCTTGAAGAATCTATTTGAAGTCACAGTGCTAACAACAACACCTGAAGACACTGCATTCTGTCAGGCATGGCCAACAGTGGTCAAGGGCACTTACTGTAATTTTAGTACGTCGCCACGGGAACCTTACATAAACTACTCTATATAAATTGTTCTGCTCTGGAAATTGGGGAATAGATAGTTTAGAATGAATGGGAACGTTTGCGAACATTGCTCCATTTCTGTAAAGGATAAAAATGTGTTTGTGTTTGGATACTTCATCCTAATTGGAAAAAATCTTTAGAACCTGAGTGGTGGGGTCAAAGCAGAGCATTCCACTTGTTGACATGGTCGTTAACTTCTGCTGGATTAAATTGGATGGAGTGTGCAGCTGTAGGGTCTTTTTAGAGCAGTTTGATGGCCCTGTTGGCCCACTAGGCAAGTACAAATTATGTGCAACTGTTTTCATCCATTTATCACATTTTAAGTTTCCTATTCTATTGTTGTATCTGATCAGTACTGTAGTTCAGGCCATTTGATGCTAATTGTGTTTACTGTAAACATGTTCGTAGACACATTTACAGGAACCAAACATGCACTGAGATAAAAAGTAAACAAGAAAACCCTAATTCTGTTATTTGGCTCTTTTACACTTGAGTGGAGTTTGTTGTTTTAAATAAATTTATAGGACCTCAGCTGAAAGTGTGTAACTTAGAACGCAGCAATGGCCTGCAAATGAGAAAGTGCTTTTTAGTTTTGGATTCAGACGACTGTTGATGTATAAATAAAATCCAACATTCTGAGACCTTGATTCTCCAGGACACCAGAGGGATTAGATGGGGCATTCTGTAACTCAACAGTACCTCAGTGGGGAATGCAGATTGGTACTCCAGCCAAACGAATGAAGCCTGTACCTATAGTCTACCAGACCCCATCCCGAGAAGCATAATCGCTGCCAGCCCTGAGCAATGTATTATTAAAAAAATATGGTTTAGGTGTCATTTTGTTCAGCTGCTTCCTGTTGTCCCCTGGCCTCCTGCAGGATGAGTACAAAGCAGAGAAGGCCTTATCGGAGGAGGACCTGAAGAATGCCATCAGTGTTCACCACGCCCTGTCCATCAAAGCGGTGGACTATGAGAAGAAGCCCAACGTTCTGAAGCTGAAGACGGCAGACTGGCGAGTGTTCCTGTTCCAGGCCCAGTGAGTCTCCTTCTGACCTCAGATCAGCTGTTCTTATCAATATAAAACCACATGCTACTGCTCATTTACCAGCTCGTTTATGAGGGTTAGGGTGCTGACCAATGCCAGCTCGTTTATGAGGATTAGGGTGCTGACCAATGCCAGCTCGTTTATGAGGATTAGGGTAGTGACCAATGCCAGCTTGTTTATGAGGGTTAGGGTGGTGACCAATGCCAGCTCGTTTGGG
>JACXGM010018614.1:0-18913 GCA_016801145.1 Umbra pygmaea | reverse complement strand
CACCAGAACACCTGTAAGACACAAAAGGAACACCAGGGGGGCCAAGGCCATGAGACATGAGGGAGCAACTCAAAAGAACCATAAATAAACCACTGTATGTATATACTGAAAAACACTGAGAACGTAAGACATAATCACAGGAGACATAACAGAAAACAAAAGGGAACATAGACAGCCTCACAGGGCTGGACGTGACAAATATGAAGCCAAAGTATATAAATATGCAATTTATTAACTCTCATTTTTACATAATTTTCAACTAGACTATACTAGAGCAGCAAAATGGAATTTCTGAAATTTAGTTGTTGCTTTTGGATTTTCAATGGCCCCCTCTGGCCACCTCTATGAAAAATGTCTGGGGGCACTCAGGAATGATGGAGTTGTTCAATGATATTGTTCAATTGAACAGTGAGCAATTTCCATTAGCCAGTATGGGGTCTGGTATGATCTAGAAAAGATCTGAATCAATTTTGAAGAATCAAAACTCCCATCACTTGTCATCAATGCCACAAGATGAGGTTTCACTTAATGTCCGGCCTTACAGTGTTGCAAGCAGCTATGTAGTAACATGAGTGCCACAATAATATTTATCTCCAATAAATCACAACAAGAGTTCTAGAGTCTGATGCTAATCCAAACGTAATATACCTGTATGTCTGCTGCTGAATTTGCTATAAAGATGGTTTATTTTTCCACAAACGGCTATGGTGAAATGATTAAGTTGTTTCTGTTACCTCAACCCTATAAAATAGAGGATAAAAGTAAATGGTGCAAGTCAAACTTTGACCCTGTGAAAAGCAGGAGGCAGATGCAGTATTGCTGAATGAGTATTTTCTTTACTCGTGAAAAACAGATCTTGTACTTAAGCTAACAACAAATGATCAAATAGTTATTTAACTATTAAGTACAGGAGACAACACAAGCATCACAGCACAAACATGACAGTCCTCTAGATAGTTGGACAAATTATACTAGAGGTCAGAGCGGCAGCCATTTTGTGTTGTACCATTCCAGTGCAAAGCTATAACGGCCTACTTCCTGTGCTAACATATCTCCGTAGCCTGACAGTAGGTGGCAGTGTATGTACCTTTCAGATGGTTGCGATCTGCCGATATATCAAAGAAGAAGATCAACGTGGTCTGCCTTGTTGTGAAGAGGAATTCGAAAGTGCTTTTTATTTGCATTATAATTCTATTGGTAAGTCATCAAAATATATTTAATATATGCTAATATTACAAACTACAGTTAGATAAGATCTATAGAGAGCTAGACAAGATCTAAATAATCTTGTCTGATAGCTAGTTGAATATCACTTTGAGATAGCTAACGGGAAAAATATTGAGTACGACACACTTTACAGCCCCATGACGCGTGTTGTCACCGTGACAACTAATGACAGTCACCATTTTTTTGTGTACTAATCAAATGACCAAGCAAAACAGTTCAATGAGGCTTCTATTGATTTAATTTCTATGGGTTAATTGTTAAGTTTTGGGGATCCTGGAGAATGCAGCTTTAAGGTCACTGCCTCACAGTACAGCTGTGTTATTGCGGCAGTTGTCCTGTTAGAGACATTGCTCTAACAAAGAGCTTTAGTAGTAAGGTTTTCCTAGCACTTGAAAACTGAGCACTAGGCGCCTGATGTTGCATCTTGTGCCCATCCACTATCCCCAGGATGGAGGCGTGGTCTCATTGTGATTTAGTGACTTCAACAGGCAGCACAGGTAACAGCAACCTAACTGAAGCCCTCTTGACATAAATTACTGTGTCTTTACACTTTAAAACTGACATGATTTCATTGCAGTTTAAACAAATAAAGAAAAGCTTGGCAAAAAGGCCTATTGTAATCTGTTGCTTTCCCAAGTCAGTTTGGAGTTTTTGTATTTACACAGGACTATACACTGTAAAAAATGTCTGTAGATTTCACAGTGAAAAACTGTCCAATCATCATGGTAAAATACTGTAAAAAAAGGTTGAACACAGTTTCTGTAACAGTGAAACACAGTAATTTAATTTATCATCTATTTTCTGTTAAAAATACATTACTACACTGTTAAATATACTCTTGCACTGTGTTTATAACGGAAATATGCCGTAAAATATACGTAACAGCCAACATTCTATAAGATTTCCCAGAATGCACGTTTTGTTTTTCAGAAAAGTTTGTTTTAATATATTTTGTACTTCAAGCATTTATGCATTGAAAACTTTATGTTTGATTATTAAATTATAATAACAATCTTTACTTTTCAAACCTAATAAAGTCATTATCTTTATTCCAACCATTACTAAGAAGTGTATTCCCATCAATGTAGTTTAGCTAGTCATTGCAGTTCTTATGAATGCAGGTTGTGGGTGATAAAATATTAAAACTTTCGGATATACAGATTCTGATTAGTACTAAATATATGTGGATCATTATTCTTTAAATTGGATTATTGTCACATTAAATTCTAATTTATTTTACAGACTGTTAAATTACATGTTTAAACTGTTAAATTTACTCAACAAACTTGTTCACTTTAGTGTAATAATGATGTTAATATTACTGAAATCCAATGTTAAATATACATGTTTTAAATGTTAAATTTACACGTAATTCCGTAAGTATGTTTACGGTTTGATGTGTTTTTTTACAGTATGGTTCTGGTAACCACAGCTGCCAGTTTTTTTCCGTAAAAACAACAGGATTTTTTTTACAGTGTAGATTTAATTAAGATTTTATGGAATTGGGTAAAAAAATAAGAAAAAATAAAATACCATCGTTACACACAAAGTATACATTTCTAAAAGGGTTCTGGCAAAATATAATTTTAGAATATGTCCCTCTGATTATTAATATTTATGAGAAGAAAAGAATTGAAAACAGGCAACTTAGATTTTTATCGATTGGTGGTTAGGATGTTCACACACACACCCACACACACACTGTTTAAAAACAGAACCAAACAATTTGGCCTTAAATATTCATGAGCACCTGCCTTCTACAATTAACCCTTCAGATAAGCAATGTGTGTATACTGTCACCTCCAAAAATATTGTCAGCCATGGAAAGATTATCAAAATAAAAACAATCAAACAAATGATGTTAATAGGAATTATAATTGATTGTTAAAGTTGTCAAACATTTAGGTCTTTGTTAAAATTTCCTGGCAGGCACAAAGTACATAAAGGTAGTCTCTAAACACTAGCATTTGCTTGTTTGGTTGTGTTTTACAGGATTTCATGCAATGCCCAAAAGAAATGTCTGGTAAATAATGTATTGTGTCATTTTATTTGTTTTATTTTTAGGATTTTTTAGGATTTAGAACACTACTAGTACTACTTTTATTCTGGATGGTAGGGAGTCAGTCTTGTAAGCAGAACATTTACAGTTCAACTCCTGAGTGTGCCAAATGTTGTTGTGCCCTTGAGCAAGGCATGTTACCATAAGTTGCTATTGAGGATGACCCTGTATTTACTGTAAGTTGCTCTGGATAAGAACATCTGCTAAATTATTAAAATGTCAACT
Organism: Umbra pygmaea; assembly: GCA_016801145.1. NCBI lineage: Eukaryota > Metazoa > Chordata > Actinopteri > Esociformes > Umbridae > Umbra > Umbra pygmaea. The sequence continues at coordinate 15,402 of JACXGM010018614.1, read as the reverse complement.
GGAAAGTGATAGAATTCACAGGACAGAGAAAGAGAGTGATAAAAATAGGATGACAGACAGACAGACAGACAGACACACAGACAGACAGACAGACAGACAGACAGACAGACAGACAGACAGACAGACAGACAGACAGACGGTGGGAGAAAAATGAAGATATGAAGACAGCACGAAAGACAAAAGGAGAGGGTGGGTCAGAGGGGGCAGAGTCAGAGGTTTCTGACCACTACATTAACCCATCTCGTTCTTCCCTCCAGCACCATTAGCATATCATTAGGAAACATCTGAACTCACAGATGTTTGATGTTCGCTTGGTAGCATCGCTGAGCAGCTAGCGCTCCATACACGCATACACCAAGTACACATGCACACCACCGTGTGCAAACACAGGCACACACAATAACGCATTAAAACACACATGGGCTACACTAAGATACACACAGACTGAGTTCACAGATGTTTTCTGTTTGCCTGTGGCACTATCAGAATACCCACTGACAGCAGACAAGAGTTGGCAGAGCTCAGTAGTGTGTGGGTGTGTGTGTTTGTGTGTGTGAGTGGGTGTGCTTGTGGAAAAGCATTTGGCCATATATTTGCTAGCTTCAATGCTGCACTGTTTCAATTCACTCACGATTGCCTTGACTCTCGTGTCTTTGCTGGATATACAACATCGGGGCGGGGCTTCAACTTTAGCTGGACCGATAGACAGAACCATATCTGACAGGAAGAACAGGTTGCTATGCTCATTATAAAATGGATGTTGAGAGCTGAACTCACATCAGTTGTCAAAGCCAGGAGGGATCTAAGGCATGTAGGCCTCTTTCACAGCTACAAATGCCTCAGATGATCAGTTTCAGAATGTGGCCTTCTGTAGCCTTGTTTGATGCCCCATCAGCTTGTTGGATGTAATCTCAGAACCCAGAGCTCCTCCTTACTACACCAAGACCGCCAAATTAAGGTGGTGTGGAACAGACACAGACTAAAATCACACCTGGCCTATTACGCCTGCTCTGAGTAGGCTTGCAGGTGCAGTATGTTAACTGCAAAGTGAAACGGAAAAACGGAATATCAAAGATAAGGCTTGTTCCATCCAAATCCCATTAAGCCCCATTGATGAAAATTCTGCTGCCAGGCCTGGAACTCATGAGAGCTGGGATTGGCGTGAGACTAGCGAACTACTGAATTTACCATACTGAAAATGGAACAAATATTAACATTTTAATAGACTTGATCATTATTTTCTGGACTGGATTTTCAGTTGAGCTCAGAAATGGAAACAGTTTGTCACAAAACATAGTTGCTGTGGAAAATCGAAAGGAAACTCAACCCAGCCGATACCCCTAAAAGTGCACAGATGGTTCAGAACTTGACACAGAGTCCACTATGCTGGACCGGACCCAGAGTTCAGACATCAGCTGATCAATCAAACGAGACATGAGCTAAACATGGACCTCCAGGTTACATTCAGGCTCATGGTCAATGAGGCAGCGATCACAAAAACTCTGTTGGAGCTCGAAAAGCACAGCACACTGTGAAAGAGTTCACAGTGAACTCCGGGATGAAGAGATTCACAGCCAATATTAATGCAAAAATGCAAGGATATGAGGTACAGCTTATTGCTGATTAACAAGTTGAAGGAGAAAATATCTGAATGAAAGATGATAGGGTTTTAGATCTAACCAAAAGAAAGACTTAAAATAAAGCCTAAATGTAAAATCAATTAACAGAAACAATTATGGAATGAACAAACCCTACTTAGTGTGGGAAGAAGACTGCAACAGTCCAACTTCCCATTCAGAGAAGCACCCAAGGGCCCTTCAGAGCAAACAGATATTCAGGCATACTGATATAGTATCATCATACATTATGGAGGAAGAAACATACTAGTACAATCACAGAGAGACAATGTTTTTTGTCTACTCGAGTCAAGAGCAGGGTATAGCAAGAGGCACAGTAAACGTCAGACAGCAGTTCACCAAGCCCCCTGAATTATCAAATCTTCACATTTACATTTAAGTCCTTTAGCAGACACTCTTATCCAGATGGACTTAAAGTAAGTGCATAATGTATATTTTAGAGAAACTATCTGAAATAACTGCAACTCAGTAGTAAGAGCATTTAATATTTGAAACAGCTAATGGACAAAACAACTGCTAGAAAATGACGTACTCATTAAAGGTTTTCAGACATTTCATGAAGATGGGTAGAGACTGCTGTTCTAGCTTCCAGTGAAAGCTGGTGAGGAGCCAGGACAGAGAATAGGTTTACTCTGAGGATTGAGAGCTGACTACCAAAATTCACAACTATATATGTATGTATATATATATATATATATATATATATATATATATATATATATATATATATATATATTCATATATATATATATATATTTTTATGTATTAACAATATTCATTTTCGTTTTTTACATATATTATGTACAACAGTAACTGCAAAGCATTTCATGCAATGGAGATAAATAATCATGTAGTTTATCCACGCTGGCTGTGGCACGCCGGATCTAGATCCCCAGAGTACTAGCAGCCTGTGACTGATCAGTATGCAGCCTTCAATAAGACACACCTGTCACACATTAAGACATTCCCTTCAGTATAAAACCTGTGCCAGCAGGTTCTGTTGTTGCTAGTTATTCCGTTCATGTGCCTGTTCATACTGTTATTGGAGTTCTCTATGTTATTGGACATTGCACCTATGGTATTAGTACATACTGCAAAGGAAATCTTATCACAGACGAGACACCACATTGATATAAATATAAATATAGCACGTTTCCCCCGATCCTACCCACACAGACAGAGTTTTAAAAAGTACTTAGCTGGGATTACCTATTTTGGGAAATTCCTAATTAAAACCTAAATGATCAAGTAAGGGAGCTCATAACTAACTATTTATTAGAGCATAATTACGCCTTAAATCTTAATCGTTCTATTAATATCATAGAATACTGACTACTTCATAACTCCCTACCTGCTCACTGTGGTCTTAATTAGGACCTTCCCAAAACTATATTGAAGGAGTGCCTGTTATTTGCATTTCAGAAAAACACAACTGTCACCTTGGGTTTAGATTGAATCCGGCATGAGGGCTGACCTGGCATTCACAGCAGACATTTCAGTGGGCGTCAGGGCGACGAGTCTTAATGTATGTGAAATGAAATGTCAGGTGCAAAGGAGGCGACAAGAGGGCGTGGGAATCTCGAGTAGCCCAACTATCGAAATCCATCTCATATTTGTATATTTTTCAGAGGAGTTCTATTTTCCTGCACCTCTTAGGCCAGCTACTCACTGCCAGGTATCCCCCACTGCCAGGTATCCCCCACTACCAGGTATCCCCCACTGCCAGGTATCCCCCACTGCCAGGTATCCCCCACTGCCCTGCATGTCTTGTCAAGTGACCCAATTGAAAATGAATGGGAGGCAACATATTGCAGGCCAAATTTCGTCTTTGAAATGGGCAGCAGACAATGCCTGTCACCTGGCATTCACCGCAAACATTTTATGTGGCGTCAGGGTGATGACTCTCAATGTATTCTCTATGATATTATTATTTTTTGCGACAAAATGTAAGGTGCCAAGCACTGACGGGCACTGTCAACTAGGCATTTCAAAGATGAATTTCGTCTAGCGAAACTTTGTCTCCCATTCACTTTCAATTGAGTCACATAACGGTGTGCACAGGGTAGTGTGGGATACCTGGCAGCCGTGAAGGAAGAGAGGATCTAGATGCAAAGGAAGATGGAATATAATATGCACATTTTTGATGAATTTCACTAGACAGTTTGGGCGATAACCAATCAGAAACGGTGTGCCTGTTCCTCCGGTCCGAATCATCCCTGTAAAATGTCCCTACCATACAATCGTTATCTACAACCAACAATGACTGAAAATGTATAGTTGATTTATATGGATTTCCAGAGCTGTACTATGTGCCCCTTTTTTAAACAGACCAACAATGTACATTTTTCAACACACACAGCTGCTATCAAATGGTAAATAGAAAACTACGTTGCTAGCTTGTGAACTTAGCCATGTTGTCATCTGCAGTAAAGCAGCAATGTCAATGCAACAATCATTTTCCCCTTGTTATTCATGTTTGCAAAGGAGATTTTTTAGTAAATCATTTTATATGTAACTATTCTCTCAATATAGTCATATTACTTTTAGGAAATACTACTACAGCAATATTCATTCTTGCTCCCGTGAGCCGCCATTCCGTAGGTTTTCCGTCCAACCCCAGAACAACCCCAGAACAAAAACCTATGGAATTGCGGCTCGCAGGAACATGGAATGAGTATTGCTGAACTAGAGCAGCGATACTCATTCCATGTCTCTGCAAGCTGAAATTCCATAGGTTTTTGTTTTTCAAACCAAATTTAGCACAGGTGACATTAAACATTATTAAGATGAAATGCTAACTCAGGTTAGTATCAACTGGGGTTGCACGGAAAACTTACGGAATGGCGGCTCGCGTTAGCAGGAATGAATATCGCTGACTCAGTAGGACAACATTTTATTTGTCCATCCAAGCCTAAAATTGTTGTCCTCTATTGTCCACCAGCTGCCCTTGGTGATTAGCTCATTCCCTAATGATGACTCACCATTCATTCTACTGGATGATTTCAACCTTCCTGCATCTAAGTTTGATTCATTTATCACAACTGCTCTCCTCCCGCTCCTCCTTACCACTACCCAGATGACCCCTACACACAAAGCAGGCAATGCTCTGGATCTTCGCTAGATGCTGCCTGTCGACTAATCTCATCACCACCCCGCTCCAGTTGTCTGACCACTGTTTTTTGTCTCCTTTTCTCTTTCTCTCTCCTCTGCCCCTATACTTTTTATCGTTACCCAGGTCTCAGACTGCCATAACACTCGTTCCCTCTCCCCAACTGCTCTCTCCTACTTCATCCTGTCATCTCTTCCATCTCCCAATTCGTTCTCCCCCGTCTCCTGAATCTGTCTCTTCCATTGCACTCTTCTCAATTTCAAAGTCGTATGACTCTCTCTGTCCCCTCTTCTCTAAGCTGGCATGACCCTCTCCTCCTGCTCTGTGGCTAAATGAAACACTACGAGCTCACAAAAGTGGTATTCAAGCTGCTGAACCGACATGGATAAAACTGAAAGTTCAGAACTACCTGGAATCCTTCCAATCCCTCCTTGCTCCTTATTTCCTCCTCTCTGTCTGCTGCTACAGCCACTTTCTATCACTCAGCCCAACCCCAGGAAACTCTTTTCCACGTTCTCTTCTCTCCTTAACCCTCCACCTCTCGATACCAAATCCCTTTGCTCATCCCTTGGGTGAAACCTCACATGGACTCTCCTATCACTATTATGCTGATGACACTATTTCTCTCCTCTATCCAGGTGAAAACCTGCATCTCTGCATGCCTGTCTGATATCTCTACGTGGATGTCAGCACACCAGCTCAATCCCAACCCTGACAAGACTGAGCTGCTCTTCTTCTGTGGGAAAGGCTGTCCACTCCAAGACATGTCCATCGCAGTTGAGAACTGCAAAGTGTTACCATCCCAGAGTACAAAGAACTTTGGTGTGACCCTGGACAATACCCTTCCTTTCTCTGCAAACATCAAGGCTGTGACTCATTCCTGCAGGTTCATGCTCTATAGCATTCGCAGAGCACAACCTTACCTTTTCCAACTCACTCCTGGTAGGACTGCCGACATGTGCAACCAAACCACTACAACTCAGAATGCAGCGGCCCACCTAGTGTTTAACTTTCCCACTTCTACACACTCTCCACTGGCTCCCAGTTGAAGCTTCTATCCGCTACAACACAATGGTGCTCGCCAACAAAGCAACAAGAGGAACACCTCCCACCTAACTTCAGGCAATGCTCAAACCCTACACAGGCTCTCCCTTCTGCAATCTCTGGGCTCCTGAACGTCCCATGCCTTTAGGAAGTACGCTCCCAATCCAAGGAGTCAAAACTCTTCTCTGTCCTGGCTCCTCAATGGTGGAACCAGCTTCCACTGGAGGCTAGAACAGTAGTCTATATCCATGTCCAGGAAATGTCTGAAAACCTTTTCAATTAGTACTTAAATGAATTGTATTCCACTTCTGTTGTCTTAAAATGTTTTGTTACCAGTATCATCCTTCTCTAGCACTGTTTTTGACTATTTACTGTTTCAAATGTTGAATGCTCTTACTACTGAAATGTGGTTGTTTCACCTAGTGTCTCCTAAATATATGCACTCACTGTAAATTGCTCTGGATAACAGTGTCTGCTAAATTATTAAAATGTAAATGTTAAATATAAGATAATATGTTGTACTCAAAGTACACAAACACTAGAGCTGCTACTGAAGCAAAGCATGGTGTGCAGAGGAGGTGATGAGAGGGCATAGAATGTTGAAGGTAGTTCAACTATTTGGCTGAAAGGAAGGCGCACCAACCAATCTGGACACACCATGCTGTGGGTACAAGCTCAACTGCACTGAATAAGGAACGAAAGTGGCTACTTTTTAGGACGTCCCAAAAATTGATGAAAATGCATGAAGTGTCTGACTACCCTGTTATTGTGCAATCATACGTTAAATTAGTAACAGTATCCCATTATGTTAAGCCAGTCACTGCAACAGCTTGCTGAAGTTGTTGGTGTTCCTGGTGAGTGTACCTAGAGCTTTTGATTGTCTATGTTGTTCTAAACTACCGGCTTAAGTTAGCTAAAGTTACCCAGAACTACTAAGCAATTTAGCATTTAGCAAGAGACACAAGCCAACAGAATCAGATAAAACTGCTTATTTAATTAATGTGAAGTTAACAAGTATAATGAACGGTATATCACCGATACTCAAGTGAGATTTTCCCCAAAACATCTATAGAACAGCAAGTTCTAGGTGTTCAGAGCATAGCAAGGCATCCAAGTTCACCCTTCCTCAAAACCTGGTGTGGACGGCCAGGTACAGACATTGTCCACTTGCCTTTTAGATTTTTCTGTGCTAATGCTTGGTTCGCTGTTCGCTGACCGTTTGTGGGCGTGTATGTTTTAACGATTCCAAAAAGATTTAAATGAATGAAGTTTACGTTTACTAGCTCCCATATCAAGCCATAGTGTGTCAATCCAGTTTTTGGCTGATGACAACATATTATATTCGCTAATACTAAATTAAATGATGTCCTATTTTGTAGTAGTTTTCTCAAAAGCAAATCTGACTGCCCATAGACCACATTTATGGACAGAAATTTTTTATTTAAGGATTTACACAAAGATCTTCATTGCAAACATAAACAATGACAGGAAGATGCTTGTTGTGTTGACATTGCTGCTTCACGGCAGACGGCAATACATGGTTACAGCCAAGTTCACATGCTAGCAATGTAATTACCAAGCTAATGTTTGATAGCTAGCAGCTGTGTAGATATGTGCATTGTTGGTCTACATAAAACCCACTGAGGTACACCAACAACCTCGGAAACTTTTACCCATGATGCTTTCTTTCTGTTTGTGTCCCTGTATGTTAATAGGGACACAGACACCTTATTTATAAATTTTCGTCAGTGTTGGTTGTATTAATAATGGTTGTGTGGTGGGAACTTTTCACTGAGATCAGGAGTGATTCAGATTTCTTTTGGCATGGCTAAGATAAGAATTACAACTTTCAGAGACGTTGCTCAAGTCACATTTACGTCATCATGCTCAGCTTGAGGCTGCGCAGTACGCTCGGCTACCACAGAAAGAGTGCTTCTAATTGGCTTCATTTGATATCCGTAGTAATGAATGGCGTGGCTCAGTCCATTTTGTATACTGTCACTGCTATGAACTCACTCTACTTTGCTGCCATGATCGCTGAAATAACTATATTATTGGTATAAATTATAAAGCATCTTTAAAGACCTACAATTTTCACAATCATTATCGATGATTTTATTCAATGTTATAATACATTTGTCGGGGACCCTCCTCCACCATTAGTATGGGTGTCCTCACAATTTTGCTTACAGTATATAGTGAAGCATGTTAGTCTTCAGATGCTTTTATAATAACATTTTACGGGACCCCCCCAAGAGTCCTAAGTCATTTCGAACCATGGACACGTACAAGCAACATAAAATATAAGATAGGGGGTTTACTTTCAGCTTTGAATTGACGTTTCGTGTTACAGGCAGCCTGGATATCATATGCACACAGAAGTAAAGTGAAGTAACTGACCAAATTACACAATATTTACTTTTGGGTTTCAAATATTAATGTAAACATGACATTCAGTGACAGGGATTTTGGAGAAGCACTTTGGATTCCTATAACACAGCTTGCTAAACACATAATGTGCTGGACGCACATAAAATCCCTGGCCAACAACGTGACAAGACAAAACTCCACACCTTCACTATGCTGTAAAGTGCATCCCCTCTATTCTCTTGTCCTACAAATTATTTGTGTTTTTGTTCCCCATATTAACTTGTTTTCATCTTTCCCCACTTTTTAATTTTATGTTTTTTGGATACTTAAACTGTCCTGAAACCTATCCACAGGTTCACTGGATTGTTAAATTCACTACAAACCCCAATGAGAATCTACAGTCAGTTGCTAAACGGTATCTAGTGGCTATTGCCTTTGTTTAGTGAAAATGAGCCTTTTACCCTGCAGTTAGGCTAAGCACATTTGACAACTCTCCTCTATCGTCCAACAAACTTTGTCACAGATTCACAGGACGGATACTCTGCTGGTCTAGCAGAGCTAGTTTGCACGTTTCTTACTGCTACCCTTTATCAAGTATATTTCCCTGGTCACCACTAAAGTCAAAACTCCCTTCCGCCATCATACCTTTCAGTTCTCTGCAGCCAGTGATTGGAATGAACTGCAGAAATTGGACATTCCCATAATTCCTGAAAACTTTAAGGAACAGCTGTCCAAGCTGCTCTCAGATCACTATACTTGCTAAGCTTCTTTCTCATCTGAACTAATTTATATGCATACACTCTACTGTATATATATCATTATTACACTCACTTGATTTGATGAACCCATATCCTTGCACCACACCTAACTATCATTTATATATGAATCTCCACTTTTGGTGTAAATCCCTCTATGTGTTCTGCCACTGTAATGTATTTATTGAAATAACCTTTTAATCTGACCTAATTTTGTACTCATTGTATATTAAATATATATATATATATATTTATTGTATGTGAATATGTATGTCATAATTTCACTGTCATGCTTTTTCTTGGCCAGGTCACCATTGCAAATCAGTGTTAGTTTTTAATCAACTTGCGTGATGAAATGAAGAATATAAGTAAAAACTGTACACCATTCCCTGGTCCACTCCGAAGTATGCTATGGCTAAGACAGCCTATACAGGACCCTTTGCACCGTCATAATAGTGCAAGCAGGACTCAAAATCCTGGCCTCAGTGATTTATGATGCTATGACATATCCTGGTAAAGCTCTTTCTGACAATCTTCATATGAAAAAATCTTTCAATCCATTGATTATAAAAAACAAGTTAATATTTTTCACGCGCAAATAGCTTGTTTTCATGTGATGTCTTCTCATACCTATACGTTGAAGATATTGAAGCATTGAATTCACTGATCCTTCTGATATTAAACACACTGTTTTTTATTCTGGGTGTTGTGAAATTTCAATGAAAAGGTACTTTCACTACTTAATTATATTGTATGTAATGTTGTTTTGTCATTGTTCAAGGGACATTTTTTTTCAGTGCAGGCCATGGTATTGCATCTGTTGTGCATTTGCTTACTGTCCTTCACCATCCCTTGTATTTTTAACTGTGTTTACTGATTTGTATTTGGCAATGCTATTTCGGTCTCTTCACAATTACGAGATGCTGAGAGTACATGTCGTCAGATGCAGAGTCCCTGTAACATATTGAGACGTCAAAGCCAACAATTCTTTAGGAGCTCACTCCTGCGAGATAACCTCAGGGCAATGAATTAGTCCCCGGGACAGGAGAAATATTTGTTATTTTGAATCATCGCAATCAAACATGGTGACTGTGGCTGCTGTCTCAAGCGTAACATCATTTGTACAGGTCAGCAGAAATCTATAGGCCAGGGGCCAGTGTTGTCTTGTCTGTAGGGTGTTGGTGACAGTTGGGGGAGGGGCATATTACAGTGTGTATATGTGGTTATTCTAGACAGGCCAACAGTAATTGTTACTATATGTCATAATGAAGAAAACTATTTGACGATGTCCAACTGGTCCATTAATAGTACACTGAATCGAGATGTTGAGTATTGACTCGGCGCTCTGCACAATGAGAGAGGCGAACGATGGAAAAGATTCACATCCAGATATGAGCAAGATCACGGGTCGATCCAGCTACCTTGTAACCAGAGTTTTGTGGTATTGTCTCTGGGTGCTCTGAGGTCAAATTCCATGGCAGGTTCGCAGGGGAAAGGTATTACTAAGATTGTGTATCGACTCTTTTGAGCTGGGAGCAAATGCAAGTGCAGCAACTCTATCATTCAGCATCAGTAACATGTATTTGCAATGTCTGACTTCCACGGAATCAAACCAAAGTGTACTTCTTACAAGCAGTGGATAAACCAGGTGAAAACAGTACAGTGAACTGCTTACTTGCAAGGCTCCCACAATAGTGAGGTATGAGAAAATGCCAAGCCAGTAATATATGGATGTTGCAAGCAAGCATTTCTCTATGGAATCATGAAATCAATACTAGGTCAGATACAATTGAAGAACACAGGAGAATATCGTATAAATGAAGACCTTTACCAATATCAGTAGCAATACTGGTAATATTGTTTATACCCAGGGAGTAATATATGCTTAAATTGATACATGATACATAGAGAACTGCTGAAACATGGCTTGAAACCATGATTCAACTGGTCCAGTTGAAGCCTGTGCTGTTGAGGTCTAGACGTATTAGCTTAACACTGGAGAAGTACACTTTCAGGCAGAGGGTTTAACATTGTTTTATTTTACCAGGCAAGACTGAGATCATATCCTCATTTGTGGAAACATCTTGGGAGAAGAGTAGAGGATGAATGAGTCTAAAAGCTGATGATTAGATGCCAAGGGGTCCACTGAGAGACAGGACACATGTTTAACATCCCATACAAAAGACAGCACCGTACGCAGGGCAGGTGACCCGTTCACCACCCTGGGGTATTCGGAATGATCTTTAGACCAGAGGGAGGAGTGCCCCAGCTACTGGCCATCCAAAATGACTTTCACCAGCATTGGTGTCCCTTCCAGGGATTGACCAGGCCTGTCCCTGCTTAGCTTTCAAATCGAGCCAGCAGTGGGATACAGGTTGCTATGCAGCTGGGGATGTACGTGAGGAGGGTAACATAGGATGAAGTGATTGTGGATGATGTCGGATGAGGTCTGAGCTTGACATCCTAGTGGGCTGTTCTTGGACTCGCATTGGACTCGCACAGGGCATTTAACAGCAGCTCCATGCGGCTAGAGTGAGTTATAACCTGCAGAGGGGTGCGTGTGTGATGGGCTCAGCTGTCCAGGGTGATCGGCTGATGAGGGATGCTGAGGTAGAAGAATGACACATTGATTTCGACCAATCACTTGGTCAATACTGAGTAGAAAGCATTTTCCATCGATTCTCAGCCACCAAGTTTAGTAGGCTATAGCTTTACAAAGTTAACTGATTGCACACCAGGACATGGATACATCTTCTATGGACTGCAGATGGAACCCAACACATCAGCATCACAGCTTTAATATCCAAGTGTTCTGCTGTAGCCGAAGCCCTGGTGTGATGTATATGATAGTGAGGCAAGACAATGTTTTCTTTTTTTGCTCATTATGGCCAACACTCCAATCTCACACATCTTTCAATGCATCTGAAGAAAACAAAGGCTGAACGAAGCACTAAAAGGTGGTATATATATTTCAATTTTCAAAGGGAGTAGCCTAACTCCAGTAGCCTATAGCAAATTGATTCCCCCCTGCAGCCTTAGAAACTAAGGCTCTAAGGTTATTTTGCAAGTTTATTTGCATTCAGGTAAATAACATTTTTTGCCTTCATATATAACTTGGGTTCCGTTTACAGTAGAACTGTCTGGGGACAGGGTTCTTTAAAGGACACAAACAGTTTCTAAATAGAACCAAATGGGTTCTACTTGGAAAACAAAAAGGTTTTTTCAAACGTTATATACATTATATACAGCTCTGGAAAACATTGAGACCACTGCAATTTCTTCTTTTATCAACCCCATTGAAAACCTCTGGAATATGATCAAGAGGAAGATGGATGGTCTCAAGCCATCAGCTGCTTGAATTTTTGCAACAGGAGTAGCATGATATCACCCAACGTCAATGTGAAAGACTGGTGGAGAGCATGCCAAGACGCATAAAAGACAATTATTATTATTACACCAAACATTGATTTCTGAACTCCCTAGCATTATTTGTTGTTGACAGTAGTTTATGGAATAAAACAAAAATGTTATTCCAACCCAAACACATAGCTATCAATACTAAAACAAGAGAAAGAAAGATTTTGCAGTAGTCATTTTTTCCAGAAATATTAAGAGATTTATCCTTTGTGATATAATATATATGATCATAATGACCAAAATAGACTATTGTTTTTGCATCTATGCGTTTAATTTTTAATTTCCATTCTTTTTCCATTAGATAGACCATATCCAGTCGAAAAACCTTTGAAAAACTTGCCACGATTCTGTTTTCAGCACCTTGGACAGCGGCACGCTATACTGCTGTGTCTGGGTGAGAAGTTAAACGTGTATTAGTCTATTCACTGTGGAAATCACTTAACTAGGCTCTGGCTGGGTTGAGGGCTAAGTAGCGCCCACACAAATAGACGGCTGTGGTCACTGAGAGACCGAAGACAAATTCATTTTAGTTCTGCGATGAAAAATAGCTGTTTCTCCCGTCCGTCGATTTACTGGCGGCTCTAACGATTATGAATGAGGAGCGCAACATATATTATGATGGTCATATGCTTCGCAGATTTATACTTGCGCCCAGACAGAAACTATTTTGAATGTGCTGTTTGTTATGTCTTTCCCCTTTATCACTATACTTATTCACATCCTGTCTTATTTGTCATCTTTCACGTGTCTCCGTTTCCTTCTGCAGTCTACTCCACATCCCGTGATTAAAAGAGGAGGACTGGTTAAGATTTTGTTGTAGAACGTATGTTTAAGGTGATAACGGTTTTAACAGTTTACCTCTAGAGCCTCTTCATCAGTTCTCGCTGCGTTTGAGATGGTTCTTGTTTAACTGTAATGGTCGAGGGGAGATGAATGGATCTGTACGGAGAAAACGGCGCAACACACTAGGTTTAGAGCCAATTGGCGTGCTCGAGTACCACTCACGTACAAGACAGCGACAGAGAGTGAGGGTAAGGGAGCGATAGAGCGGGGTTTGAGGTGGTATCTAATCCCGCACACAACTCACGTAGGGGTTATGCGGTACGTGTTTATGCCTACTTATCAGACAATAGAACTCCCCAAAATAGTGTTTAAAAAGAATACCCACTGTCCCCGGTTAAAAGGACACGAGCAAATAAGCACCTGAATAACCACCACACACGCCACAGCCCCGCGGCAACTGTTATTAATGAAAGCGCTCAGGATTATCCTTTTCCGCTCCCTAAGCCCGACGAATCCTTATCAATGCAGACGTGTGATTTACCGTAATAGCGAGTTAAAGATGACATGGTTGGAAAAGAGAGATAGGCGGGGCGGGTGGAGAGAGGGGTTTATGTTAGCTTGAGAGTATGTGTGGTGTGTTTGAGAGAAAGAGAGAGAGAGAGCGAAGGAGAGGGCGCGCATGTCCACTGATTCCATGCAGGCTGTAGATGCTCCTCACCAGTGTGAGTTTTTCTCTCTCTTTTCCACCCATCTTGTATGTGCTCGGTTGACCGTTTACCGAGCCGGACAGAGCTCTTTCCAGCAGCAGCGGACACTGCGGGGGAAACAAACATTATGGATTGCTAAAACTCTGGATTGTTTCTCTTTCCACTTCTTCTCTAGCCTTGTGTCATCCTCCTCCATGTCTCTACACAGTTTTTAAGGGACGGAAAATGAGGATTATTTACCCGTACTTTCTCGGGGTGTTTTCCGCCCTATGGGGGCTTGCGACTGTGGCTTTCCCCAGCAGTGTCCAGATAGGTGAGTAGGCTAAAGATTATTTAAAAACACACTGCAGCTAAAACAGAGTGCATATTAAAGCCACCATTTAACATGTCTTTAAAATATTATTTTTTTACGCAACCACGTAATTATTATTTTTGTTGTTTTGCCGAGGAACATTTGCATAGCTGTTATTACTGGATTTTTTGTAGCCTGCAGAGAGCGACAGCGTTGGTTGTCAATTGGCTGATGTGACTCACATGATTATTCATAATTGTGGTAATTGTTTTCCCGCCGTCGGAACAAAATGCTAAAGGGTTCTCTCTCTCTCCTTTTCTGTCTCTTCACTCTCTCGTCGTCTTGTATCCCTCTCGCTCAATTCCCCTCTTTGCGTTATTTGTTTATTCCAACGGGCATTCTGAACTCAGTGCGCTTAGTCCCGTACGGTTTGATTGCCATGCACTGCAGCATCCTCTGGTGCCATTTAGCGGATAACCCTGGCTATCCCAGCCGACCTGTTCACAAAGGGCAAGAAAGTTTAAACATGATCCTCTGCCCTGCGTCAGTTGTGTCTATCCCATGATATTACGAGGTCACACAAACACACCCCTGCACGCACACAGTCCTATTCTAGGTGTGTGTTAATGTATGCTCTGCATTAGTTCTTGCGGGTGTAGGAGACGCTCTAATGAGATTCCGGTGTCTGACTCGGTCTCGTTACTGTTACCCAGCTGCCCATAAAGTTAATATGCTAAACATGGGGAGCTAGATACAAACACACAGACACAAACACACAAGCTCGCGCACACACAAATAAACGCACATAAAAACACGCAAAGCAATCCTTAACCCCTCCCCTTCTGTTTTCTTGAGAAAGCATTTCCATATCGCTGCAATGCACAGTGGATTGTCCCTGGAACTTAAGACAGCGGGAACTCCATTTCTAAGATGTAAAAATAACATGTCATGTTTCAGTCTCTTAAAATAGACATACTGTAGTTATTGCAGAAAAACTAGCGATGATGGCGTTTTGCATTCGTTCTTCAGTAAAGCAGTCAAGACTATGTTTGCCTGACTTCTGGTCCAACATCATCTATTGTGATGTTTGAATGTCATTTCAGGTGATATTCATCATTTGATGTATCTTGCCCTCTCCCTCCCTGTATATTTATTTCCACTTTCATTCTGTTTCTCTCTCTCTCTCTCTCTCACACACACACACACACACACACACACACACACACACACACACACACACACACACACACACACACACACACACACACACACACACACACACACACAC
>JACXGM010018613.1:0-13528 GCA_016801145.1 Umbra pygmaea | reverse complement strand
TGTCTTGCCAACTTCCTTTGTCAAGGCCCTATATGACTCTAGGGCAAGGAAGCACGCAGCCATTATTGCTGACCCCCTCATTCAGGCCACCCACTTTCCAAAAATACTCCTTGGGCCAATAGAGGGCAGGCAAGCAGGACAGGTCAATCGTATATCTCAAATCCTGCAATTTCTCCCCATGCTGTGACTCTCAGCAACTGGCCATCTGCTGCACAAACACCTACAGGAATATGTACGTCACATGAAGATGTCCTAACTGTTTTGTATGCTCTGTGCCCTATACGGAATATGTCTGCCATTAGCAGAACCAGTACACCAACTAAAAATGTATGTGTAAAGCTTGTTAGGCAAAAAATGTCATTCTGATTAATTAAGATGAACAAATATGTATTTCATGTGAATCCAGTTTAAGATAAAGATTCCCTGAGAAGCTTTGTATTACCTCGCCTTTGGTTACAAATTGATCTTACTGTATAAATAATGTTGTGTTTCTCCTCAATTTGTGAAAATATTATGTTTGATTTACACAAGTATGTTATGTTTCTGAGGAGACTGTACTTGTGTAAATCAAACATAATATTGTTAAGTAAATCTGACAACGCAAGCTTAATTTTTTTTCAGTGTACTGAAAAAATACATATTTTAGATATGTTGTAAATACTAAAATTGCCCTATTGTTCTGTAAAATTCTTAACAAGGTATTTTTTTAATATTATTAACCAGGTGGTGTCACGACACTTAACGAGGTGAAGGCTCAATCAAATATAAATGTAGTATGAAACATCAGCATTGCACTGTAAGAAATGTGCATCCGCGTTGTCAGATTTACTTAACAATGTTATGTTTGATTTACACAACATGTTGTGTTTCTCCTCATTTTTGAAAATATTATGTTGGATTTATACAACATGTTCTGTAAATCAAACATAACATTGTTAAGTAAATCTGACAACGCGGATGCACATTTCGTAGTGTGCACAGCAGGATGGAAAATACCTTACAACAGCTCTCTCTCTCTCACTCCTCTGACAGGAGTGAACTCACACACAATAATCTGCGCCGACCATCCAGAACGCTGGGACTAAATAGGCATCTTGATTACTCATTACGCACAGGTGTGGGTATTACCCCATGCACCATTCATGTGCAATGAGTAACCAAGTGCCCGCTACACTCCCAACGCCCAGAGGTCGGCGCATACACAAAACAGAAAACACAGTTTAAATGATATAATGACATACATAACACTAGAAACTGCCACAACATAAAAGGAGTCCCCTTATGTGTGCCAGGTGGTCTGAACCCTGAATGGTGATGGGTTAATAGCTGTGGGACCGTGTATGTAAGCAATAAGGCACAAGGGTGTGTGGTACTGTAGAGTATATGGCCAATATACCATGGCTGAGCCCTATTCTTTTCCATTATGATTTGTGGAGTGCCTAGACACAGTGCTTAGCCATGGTATCCAATTTTGTTGTAATGACTCCAACTTAGATCCCCAAAGGGAAGAGGACTCAGACGTATAGTAACATACAATAATGTAATTTAATAATGAATCAATGGCACAGTACACAGACTAGTTCCAACAGTACAATTTCAGGATCCCTGAATAGTCAAAAGGGCAAGCAGGGTTAGATACACTGGATAGTTATAAATACAATACCAGGATTAACAGATGGTCAGCAGGCAGGGTTTGGTAACACAGAATATCACAGGTCAAAGGTACAAAAGGCAGATCCCAAAAACAAGGTCCAAGGCAAAAACAGGTCAAGGCAGAAAAATCCTAACTGACAGAGCAGGGTGAACGCGCTCAGTAGGTTCGCAACAAACAATAACTTGCATTGAGGAAAGGACAGATATATATATATATATATATCAGCCGCGGTCGGTGGATCTTAATTGGGGAGGACGGGCTCGTATTACGCTTGGGACCGGAGTGAATGGAATGGTGCGCAACGCACAAAGCCCAGTGTTTTTTTGTTTTGCACACTGGGTTTTGTGTGTTGCGCACCATTCCATTCACTACGGTCCCGAGCGTAATACGAGCCCGTCCTCCCCAATTAAGATCCACCGGCCACGGCTGAAATATATATATATATATTACAGTGCCTTGCGAAAGTATTCGGCCCCCTTGAACTTTTCAAACTTTTTGCCACATTTCAGGCTTCAAACAGAAAGATATGAAACTGTAATTTTTTGTGAAGAATTAACAACAAGTAGGACACAATCATGAAGTGGAATGAAATTTATTGGATATTTCAAGCTTTTTTAACAAATAAACAAGAGAGAAATTGGGCGTGCAAAATTATTCAGCCCCCTTAAGTTAATACTTTGTAGCGCCACCTTTTGCTGCAATTACAGCTGTAAGTCCCTTGGGGTATGTCTCTATCAGTTTTGCACATCGAGAGACTGAAATTTTTGCCCATTCCTCCTTGCAAAACAGCTCGAGCTCAGTGAGGTTGGATGGAGAGCGTTTGTGAACAGCAGTTTTCAGTTCTTTCCACAGATTCTCGATTGGATTCAGGCCTGGACTTTGACTTGGCCATTCTAACACCTGGATATGTTTATTTATGAACGAATCCATTGTAGATTTTGCTTTATATTTTGGATCATTGTCTTGTTGGAAGACAAATCTCCGTCCCAGTCTCAGGTCTTTTGCAGACTCCATCAGGTTTTCATCCAGAATGGTCCTGTATTTGGCTCCATCCATCTTCCCATCAATTTTAGCCATCTTCCCTGTCCCTGCTGAAGAGAAGCAGGCCCAAACCATGATGCTGCCACCACCATGTTTGACAGTGGGGATGGTGTGTTCAGGGTGATGAGCTGTGTTGCTTTTACGCCAAACATAACGTTTTGCATTGTTGTCAAAAAGTTTGATTTTGGTTTCATCTGACCAGAGCACCTTCTTCCACATGTTTCGTGTGTCTCCCAGGTGGCTTGTGGCAAACTTTAAACAATATTTTTTATTGAAATCTTTCAGAAATGGCTTTCTTCTTGCCACTCTTCCATAATGGCCAGATTTGTGCAGTATTCAACTGATTGTTGTCCTATGGACAGATTCGCCCACCTCAGCTGTAGATCTCTGGAGTTCATCCAGAGTGATCATGGGCCTCTTGGCTGCATCTCTGATTAGTCTTCTCCTTGTATGAGCTGAAAGTTTAGAGGGACGGCCGGGCTTTGGTAGATTTGCAGTGGTCTGATACTCCTTCCATTTCAATATTATTGCTTGCACAGTGCTCCTTGGGATGTTTACAGCTTGGGAAATCTTTCTGTATCCAAATCCGGCTTTAAACTTCTCCACAACAGTATCTCGGACCTGCCTGGTGTGTTCCTTGTTCTTCATGATGCTCTCTGTGCTTTCAACGGACGTCTGAGGCTATCATAGAGCAGGTGCATTTATACCGAGACTTGATTACACACAGGTGGGATTCTAGTTATCATCATTAGTCATTTAGGTCAACATTGGATCATTCAGAGATCCTCACTGAACTTCTGGAGAGAGTTTGCTGCACTGAAAGTAGAGGGGCTGAATAATTTTGCTCGCCCAATTTGTCAGTTTTTTATTCGTTAAAAAAGTTTGAAATATCCAATAAATTTTGTTCCACTTCATGATTGTGTGCCACTTGTTGTTGCTTCTTCACAAAAAAATTACAGTTTCATATCTTTATGTTTAAAGCCTGAAATGTGTCAAAAGGTCGAAATGTTCAAGGGGGCCGAATAATTTCGCAAGGCACTGTACATATATATATATACAGTGGGTAAAAAGGAACAGGTGATCTGAATACTGGTGATTGGAATCTGGGCTTGAGGGATGCGTTCATAAAGAATCAAGATGTAGGGGATTGCTGGTGTAGGGATGCGTTCATAGGAATCAGGATGTTGGGGATGCTGGTGTCCAGGGAGTAGGAAAACACAAGGGCATACATACATTTGGGAAAACACTGGCACATAAGCAAGACCTAACTCAAAGAATGAAAACAAAACAGGACACAGGCTACAAGAACATCATTACATTTGTAAAATTATGTAAAAAATAATGTACCGGTAAGAATGTTTAACTAGTGTATATAATCATAATATTTTGAGATAAAATAACAAGGCATTAAAATACTACACGGCAAGTGCAAAAAGTTAGGTTGTTAGAAAACATCTTTGCACTTGTGAAGTTTGGAGGACGTCGCTCAACCTAAAAGTGAGCAGAGAGCTCTTACAAGGTGAATGGACTCTTTATAAAGCTGAATCTCTTGAGCCAGTCATTAAAATGAAAAGGCATCAGTCATTAAAATGAAAAGGCATCAGTCATTAAAATGAAAAGGCGTCAGTCATTAAAATGAAAAGGCGTCAGTCATTAAAATGAAAAGGCATCAGTCATTAAAATGAAAAGGCATCTGAATTTGCAAATGCCACACTTGTAACACAGAAGGGGGCTAGAAATGATAAATCCCTTATCATCAGCTTCCAACGTGTTCTTTCATGTCCTGTATTGTTCCTTTAAAACCTTTAGTTGCTGGAAGGAAGTGTGATTTGCACTGACGTGTGCGATAATGGTGTTTTTGTTTGGTGGCAGTGAGGTTAGATGATTGTTTCCATCTCCATCTTGAGCTCCTGGCAAACCATGCTTGCAGGGAGAAACACAGTTGGAGTCAACAACAACAACATTTGCTTTAGTTCATTTTTTTAAAGAGAATCGTACATAATCCCTTCTTAAAAATGTTAAGATAGCTTGAAAGCATGTGTTTCTGCTGCCTTTCATGCTATACAGAAAAATTGTGGTAATTTACATTGATGCCCAGCCACCCCATTTGTTATTATGCCTCCACAACACATCCAGAGACCATAAATCAATTGTCGTCCATGATTCCATGCTCAACTGTGGAGTCTGTAGTGTAGTAAAAGTGCACACAATCCCATAAATCATCAGTCAGTCAGATATCTAATCACACATGACCTGTCTCTCTGGAGAACTTATCATACTGTGGGTTTAGTAAAACAAACACATTTCACCAAAATGTCTGTGAGTGGGAAGAGTGTATGTTAAAGATAAATCACAGCATTGTTCGGTCCACCTGTTTTACAAGTGCCAATGATTGTGATGTTGGAATGTATTAACAACTTTTTGGCTGGAATAGCCAACTTTGGTCTAGGGTAGTCAAAACAATTCTGCTTTCTGCTTCTACCAGCAACTACAATTGCATTCATCTGGTATCACCAGTCTGATGTAGTCCATCATGAGAAGGAAAACAAGCAGTGTTTCAGCCATAGAAATGGAATGATTAGAAATGCCATTCCAATTCATATCATTGTAGCAGAATGGTCAGAGCGGCCATTTTGTTGTGTACTAATCGAATGACCAAGCAAAACAGTTCAATGAGGTTTCTACTCATTCCATTTCTATGGTTTCAGCACTCAATGACTGGAGACTTGTAGCCGGGGTTCATCTAATTTTCGAAGCTAACCTTCTGTTGTTTTCCCACTAGGCAACCATCAACATGACTATCACCATAGTCACCTGGACCTTACTCAGGCCCACACACCTAAAATAGGTAAGGATATTAACGTTTGCATTGTAACAAGGTATTACATTAGGTTGTCGTTAGATCCTATGACTGTCTCCTAGCTAAATATTTACATAAATGTTTAGATAGGAGCTAAACTGTTGTGGATATTGTTAGTTAGAGCAAATCAATTAACCCTAATTGCCCCAGGATTACCGTAAATTAGGGCTGATCCCCTAACAGTGACCTCTCTCTCCGTGTCTCGGTAAAAGTGGAATAGGCAACAAAAAACATTTCTAAACCCACATGCAGATAATACAAATTGTAGATCCATTAGCATCCACCTTAATATTAGTATTTTTATTAAAGCAAATAAATATTATGGTAACAATGCCCTTTTAATTGTGAAATAGTACCACACTTATTACAGTGAAATTATAGTACCAAAGAGTAAATTTATTGTAGCTAAAAGTAGCCTGTTGTATTAGTTTTGCAACTTAATAAAGTAGTTATTTTGTTTGTACCACACTTAATACGGGGGTTGTGTATTAGTACTAAACATATAACATTGTGTTTTTGTATTAGTACCACACATAATAGACTGGTTCTTGTATTAGTACCACAAACAGTGCAGTGGTTCTTGGGCATGCTAGACAGATGCCTTCCTTACCCCAACTATGTTAAGGTACGATTAGGTCAAAGTGATTTTCTAGCCGCCCCACATGACACATGAACTTTGACTACATTGGAAATAAGTAAAAAAATATGTTTTTTCAGATAGCAGAATGCAATTACAGACTTTGTAGAATTCAAGCAAGAAAACAAAAAAATGAAGGGGAAATTAAAAGCTTAGATAACAAATTTAATGGGGTCTTGTGGAAAATGAAAAACAAAATGTATGATAATGGAATCTTTATGGCTTATGTAAGTTATTGAAAAACTTCAATTACTTATGTTGTACCGTATCTATTTTCCTAAATTTGATTTTCTCCAAAAAGCAAGTTGCTTTTCAGCATGAAATTACTAAGTGGTTATACCTCTAACACTGCAGTGAAATATCATGCAGGATTGTTACTAGACTCATCGTTGTCTATCCCACATAATTTGCCAAGAAAAAAGTTAATGCGTATCAAACAAGAACTTCGAATGAATAGCAACTATTGAGAATTACCCCTATAAATATATATTGAATTTCATTATTTGACAAGTAGAACCTTTACTACTTGTAAGTGGAATTGCATCCATGGTAATATAGCTAGCAACATTGATTTGGTTAAATAATTACTATGAATCATGTTTGTTATTGTATTGATGTTTTTTCTCTTACTTGGATTTGTTATGTAGCACACAGACAAATGAGGCACGGTAAGTAATACACATATACATTGGCTGTACATGTGTATTCTCTTTCTCCTTCTCATACTGAACATGTGCACGTCCTGTTGTAAATGTCAGTGACAGTGATGTCCTGTTCACCACTGGGGTCAATGCAGGGGGAGCACTGAAAGCACCATTCCTGACACACTAAACCCCATCACTTTTTCTTTCAATTTCTTCTGCTCACGCTCTCTCTCTCCAGCATCTTTCTTCGTTTGATTAGCCCCCACACTCGGTTGCAATTGTAGAATCTCCTTTAGGTACATGCTAATATTTCAGTCACAGATTTTGGTTGGAGCAGAGCTCTTACACAAACAGACCACACAATCAATAAATGTACCATCCACCTGTACACGCTCACACTCTGTTTCACTCTGTATCACTCCCTAACTTCTGTTTCACATGGTCCTTGGTGTTGTGTGTCCCTGTCCTCTACAGCCGTAGTCACCGAGCTCTATTTTTAACGCTGCCAGCGGTGGGTAGTGGCCCAGGGCCCTGGTGCCACCATGTTGTTCCTACTGCCTGTGCCACCAACACTTGTCCCACATATACAGGGCCACACCAGGCAGGCTGGTGGCTTTGCCACCCAGAATGTTGTCAAACACTGTAATGCCAACCAGCACAGCCAGATGAAAAAAATGTGTAAAACTAACACATTGCACTGAAGAAACATTTTTAAACACTACCATAAACCATGGTAAATGTGAGCCACCAACTATATGCTTATCATCAGAGAAGTTCAATTTTGTTATTATTGGCATATTTCAAATAGCATATCAATCACTGTAACTAGAGGAACAATGGGACTACACATTTGTAACTGAAATTCTGAGATATTACCTGTCAAACTCTTAGGCACAGACACCATCTTCATAGTTTGTATAATGTAGGAAGAGAATCATTTTTCCCATCTACATGCATTTCTCATGGCGATATGTACAAAACATACGTCCACATGTGACGTTTCCGGAGGCAGAAAAAACATATGGCTTGTAATTTTAAGAAACCTAAAATAAGTCCAGTTTATCTTAACCTAACATTAGCCTCACCTTACTCTGACCTTAACCCCACTAACCTAGCATATTTTTCCCAAGTACTTTAAATTGTAAATAATTGGTCTATTCTTGGAAACGTTCCGGTAGAATGGAGATTCAATACTAAAACAAAACTCACATTTTGTTTGGCCATATCGTCTGCATCGTAATGCGGTAAAATTTCCATTACATACGGTTACCCATGTCTTGGTGTTATAATGTGTTGGCAATGCCTAGATGTAGGTGGAGGGTCACAAATACAAATAATGAGTCGAACACAGCCCCCCCCAATGGATTCTCAAGCAGCCACAAAAACACTTCAAAACTGTTTATCCCCCTGTCCCCCCCAGTGATGATCCCCTGGTACGAGCCCCTGGGTGTGGCATCCTCCAGTGTTGGCTGTCTGATTGTGGCCTGATTACAGTGCGCCAATCTCTCCTGTCTCCCATGCAGAAAAGCCTCAGCGCATGAACAACATCCTGACCTCGCAGACGGAGCCGTACAACCTGGACCTGTCCTTCTCCCGTTCGTTCCAGAACCTCACACACCTGCCCACAAACTACGAGTTGGCTGCCATGAGCAAAGCAGACTTAAGTAAATACTCCTCTTTCCATAAATTAAGTAGGTGGTCTTTCATTACATATCCCATCATGTCTGCTTGATCTCCTGCCTTGGAGCCACCAGTACACAGGAAGAAGAAAAGGTTGATCATTTGCACATTGAATTCAATTATTGACCCCAAGGCATGTACTGTGATGCAATAGCATCCCCATATGGAGGCATAAGACAGGATGCAAACATTACGTCATGACCAAAATATCAATGGGATTGTCAACTGAATCCATAGAAACATGTGTGCCTTTTGCATATTCGACCCGTGTGAGATTTTTTGAAATGCACAAGCACATGTTTTAAAATCAATGGATTTAGCCCATTGACTGACATATAATTGTGATGTAATTTGGCTCCATCTGTGGAACACGTCATGTTGCTAATGTCTGTTAATGACATATTAACAGCCATTTCTCCAGCTAAACATCCCTACATGAGTCTGAATGGCAGCAAGAGGGGACTAATGTATCTGAGATTAAATCTGGGTCAGTCCGATTATTCTCATCATACTTCCTCTGCATGATGTCTAGACATTCATTCCCCATATCCCCTATGGTAGCTACATGATGTACAATATGCTCCTCCCCTCATATTCTGTGCTTGTTTGCAAGAATTTGAGTTCCTTCTTGCTGGAATGTTCAATATGGCTACTGTGTTTATTTGTAGGCTGTATCGCGTGCTAATTGTGGACACAGTAAAAATCTATGTGACGTAACCTGTGACGGGCAACATTGATACCTGATTTGGCCCTATACCATTTAGTTGAATTTTATGTGATATATTGCTTCTTCATCCAGTGCTGCTGGAGTTCATAAACTTGATGGAATAAAATTAATGATCATAATATATACCAATTAAACTCCCTTCATATTTTCCTGCCCCAATCATTAATATTATCAAACCAAAGAGAACCAAAAAGGACCAAACGGAATATAATTGAAGTGGATGAAAAAGTTATTTTCATTGTCTAGCTAACTACTGTGGGAACAGCTTATCTGATAAGAATTCCCCCTGCTGTGTCTTTGGACAAGGAGAAAGGCTCCCCCAAAAAGAATAATGAGTTGCTTTTTAAACGAAACCAGCTGAAGAGATGACAAAATAATCTAATTAGTATGACTCATTTGTGATTGTAGATGCACATATCTTACTCTGTGCTATTGCTCCTCCTTTACCTTTGTCCTCCCTCGTCCTTCAGAGACGGGAGGGGGTCAGAGATGGAGGACGCAACTCTAAATAACCAGCTCAGCCCCTCGAAGGAGTCAGCTACCAGAGGGACAGGGGAGTGGGCAGCAGCTACCTTCTTTGGCTCTATGTTCTCCCGCTGTAATAACCCTAAAAGCTTTAATCATCATGCCATGAAAACAGCTAACCTATGGATCTTACCTCTAAAGATCACTTTATAATTGATGTTTCACAAGTTTTTTTTTTAAAGTGTATGTGCATTATGTGATTACTGCCCGGTCTCGGCTGTGTGATTGCGTATTGGGATTAATATATTGAATTTAATCTAGGAGAGTGGATGCTTTGGTTTAATTAGCCACTGCTAGTGTGTTGGGATGTTTGTGGTTTCCCCTCACGTTTAAGAATCCTTGCCATTTTGAAATCACATTGTTGTTAAAGTGCACATTTTTATTTGCAGCTGCAAATATATGCAGTTGGTAGAACTGTTGTTAGTATAAAAGGAAAAAGGAAAGAAGTTGATATATTCTGTTTGAGTATTACATGCTTTGTAGTACCATGGGAGCTGACAGCAAGCATACAAGTTTGAGCTTGTCTCAGATGGACTGGTTTTGAAATTAGCTGTCAGACACCTTTACACTATGATACCAGGTACAAAGTGGCATAATGTAATGCAAAGAAATGTAGCCCAAGATATGAATTATTTACAAACATAACAGCACTTAAGGTCTCAATTTGAAATAGTTTGCAAATGTCAATACCAAACTGTGTGTCTCCGAGTATGAAATAAGCCTTCCTTCTAACATGACATAGTATCCTCAGTGCAGCGATGTCAGGTGACGTTGTTAGATCTACAGGCTGAGGAGAAACTGACCCTTAATCCATGTTACTAATGGAAATGAACAGGCTCTTTTCTAGAGAAAGGGTGTGTCCTGTCAATTATAGCCTCTGGGTCAGTGTTGTTGACATTTCCTACCATAATGTCACATCTAAAGTGACCTCTGGAGGAAAACACACAAAAAAAACATTGCCAAAGGCCAAAATCAGGTCTTCGTTGATTATGCACGACCGGGGAAATGAATTCCCTACGGAGAGAAAATAAGGTGACCTTCTCTGCCCAGGCGCCCATGGCATCTATACAAGTATAAGAATTAAAAAATTCAAAACAAAATAAAACCATTTTTTTCCTAATATCAGTCAAGCACACACAGTATTGTCCCAAATTATTATTCCAACTCTGTACTTGAAGGCTGGGAAATGTGCAGCCGCTGACGTACCTACCCCCCGTCGATGACAATAGATTCAGGGCGCCATCACTTTAATGTTGCTAGGCCCAGCCGGTCAAAAAGCTTAAAAGTCATTTGAGAGGAGCCTGCAGCGCTCCTCATGCAGGTGTAACGACTTTAATATCAGGAGGGTTTCAGCACTCGCTGTAGAGCCCCGGTGCCACTAGCAACCCTGCGGTGCCTCACTGGCTGCACTGACTCCTGGATTGTTGTCGCACAGCAGGCTGGATCCCCTTTGAACACCAGAGAGGGAAATTGTTTTTGACGTGAGCCACTGCCTTCTGCCCTGAAAACAGAAACACAGAAAACGCAATCACAATCAAAAAGCAATTGCAATAGTTGTTACAGATCTACTGAGCTGATGCACGAAGGAAGGGGGTTATAAATGAATTGTTTATATGAGTTTCCGCTAACCCTCCCTCATTTTTCCCACTTAGCGGATAAGGACATGGACGAGTACTACACGCGGAAGCGGCACCAGGACTTGGCAGGCCGACAGACCCTGCAGCCACCCCACATGGTGAAGCTGAACGCGGAGCCACAGCAGCAGCAGCGTCAGCGGCCTCGCCGCGTCCAGAGGGCCATGTCCCAGGATCACGTACTGTCCCCAGAGAGGACCCCACGGCACGGCTATGGCCTCTCAGCCTACAACATGGGTGTGTCTACCTACGGAAGTCGCATCCTCTCGGAGGAGCAGCTACTCTCCGCCGACCGCCTACAGTCCCAGGACCCCCTCCTCTCGCCGGACAAGATGCTGTCGCTGCGGCGCTCCAACTTCCGTGAGAAGGCCATGTCACGGGCCATGTCCCATGTGGACATTAACTTTGTGCCAACTACGCCTGTTGTGGACCGCAGTGAGCGTTACGCAAAGATGCAAAAGATGCACTCCCACCCCACTACCACCGGTGACTCAGGCAACACGCTGACCGTAAACCACGGAACCACCAACAAGAGGCAGCAGTTTGCCTCACGACGGACACACACGGTGGACCATCTACAGTACATCCCAGGTCATCACCACAACAACCAATACCGCACGGCCAGTAAGAACGAGGTAACTGTTTAACCACAGGGTGGCTGGACATGGACTCCTGTGTCGATAGACTGTCGACGGCTATAAACTGTAGAAACTTCCAGAGGTGTGCAATCTCACCGTATGTCTTCTGTTCAAAGTAGCAAACTACTAACTCTTACTTTCAGCACAAGCTCTCTGTGCCATTCTGATTTGGATAATCAAACAAGAATCAGCCACCAGAAATAACTTGTCTCTTTTAGGGCAAATAAGGGCTTTGTAAGTTGACATTTGGAAAGCTCTATGTCTGAGGTTATCCGTATAATTTTTTTAAAGAAAAGGGAAGTGGAACTCGAAAAGAACTGGATCAACTTTATAATATATACAGTATATAGTATATATATATACAGAGTCATATATATATGTACATATACAGTATGTGTGTATTTACTGTATATGTGTATATAAAAATACAGTGAGCTCCATAATTCATTGGACAGGGACTATTGTTTTGTTATTTTGTTTCTGTACTGTAGCATTTTGAGACTGAAAGGATACAATGCAGACTGTTACCTTTAATATCAGGGTATATTCATACATATCGGATGAACTGTTCAGAAATGACAGCCCCCTTTGTAGATGGTCCCCCAATTTTCGAGGCACCAAAATTATTGGACAGTTTTAAATGTAAATGAAGTAAATGTAATAAAGTATTAATTGTCAATATTTGGTCACATATCCTTTACATGCAAAGATGCTGGGTGTCTTCACAGGTAATGCTCTGTCAGGCCTGTACTGCAGCCATCTTCAGTTATTCCTTGCTTCAAGGACTTATTGCCTTTCCCTCAAGGACTTATTGCCTTTCCCTCTTCAGCTTGTAAAATCAATGTTCAATTCATTCAAATCCGGTGATTGACTCGGCCTGTCAAGGATTTTCTACGTTTTTGCCATCAAAAACCACTTAGTTGCTCTAGCAGTATATTTAGGGTCATTGGCCCTCATTTATCAAACGTGTGTAGAAACCAGTGTAGATCTGAGCGCAGAAATCATCTTACGACGAAACTCACGTGTGATTTACAAAACTTTCGTATCACTCCAATTCCAGCGTACGAATGAGCGGCTGTTGATAAATCAGACGGTTGAAAACCATCGTAATTTAAATAACACGCCCACAAATTTGCATTGATTAGAGGCCTCGCCCTTAGAATTTACGACATGGATAAGCGAAATCTGGCAAAGAAAATAATTTTCTCTGAGAAAAAATAAAGACGCTTAGGTCTCAGGTGCAGGCCAACCGCTTATTTGTTTTATTTGGAAGCTTAAAATTAGGCGTTGATTGTTAAAGGAAAATGCGGTGTTAACTGAGGTTACTATAGTCATTGAAAGCGATTAACGAGAACCTGAAGTGTATTTCAAATAAATGAATTATTTTCACTAAATATTACACGTTGTATTTTTTAAGTAGCTTTCTTACGAAATATAGAACTTGCTACATTAGAAGCTCAGAATAAGATCCTGTCTCCTTCGTAGAGC
>JACXGM010018612.1:5551-19016 GCA_016801145.1 Umbra pygmaea | reverse complement strand
TTACTTTCCCATTTCAACAGGAATTGCGGCAAACACAGGTCCGTCTTTGATAACGGTCATGAATTTTAGGCATTCCTTTTTGTGTAACAAAACACTACATTGTGTAGGGAAACATTACCTTATATGAATCGCTAATTTCATATTTTTCAAATGTAATGAAATAGGATTTATAGCTTTTAAAAGCCCGTTTATGAAAGAGGATTGCCTTGTCACCAGGAAAATTCTACACCGCAATTCGCAGCCTTAAAATCGTCACCAGCCCTTTACCCGCAAAATAAACTAGACCCATTAACAAAACTCAACGGATCATTTCTAAAGACACCAGTAATACTACGATACTCTCTCTTGGTACTGATATGTTTTTAACACGTCAACAAACAACATGGCTCCACAAAACACGTTTAACTACAGAGTGGATTCTAATGTACAGTAACATGTGTAAACGCACTCTCCTCTCTCTCACACATGTAACATCGCCACTGTCACAAATCTAAATTAAGAATGCAATATGTAAAACCACACAACTAAGCTCATAAATATTGGGCCTATGCAGTGGCGGATTAAGCAAATTGGGGGCCCAAGGCGAAGGTATGTATGGGGCCCCCCCATCCGATCTTTAAAAGAGAACGAAAAAAAATGTACTGACTGAATGGTGGATAAGCAGGTAAAGCTAATGTATGGAGAAGTAAAGCTTGGAGAGGAGAAAAAAACCTCCTTTAAACCCTGAATACACTTCTTTACTCCAAAAAAAAGATGGAAATCAGAGAACACAAAGTGTAGCACTACACAAACTAATAGTCATGATGGAACTCATCATTGTCATCATCGGTGTCAAAAAGGCCAGCAATGGACAACTATTCCACCTCATCTGTGTCAACGTCGATAACACGGTTGGTGATGGCGGGCGGGAAAAAACGTGATGTCCTCTTCATTGTCTAGGTTAACGTTATCTTCACCTAGCCCCACTTCACAGCAAGGATCCTGTCTTTATCCCCAACAGTAGCCATAAAACAATTGTCATCTTTGGCAGCATTGCCAAATACTTATCTGTGTCTTTTCATCTTGCTCTTCTTGCTTAGTCTCTGTTCGTGTACTTCCCAGGCCTCCTGTCACTGTGTGTTCTTCTTTCGCACAATGAACCTTTATGGACTAGTCTATTTCATTGTGAAGGTGGTGTATGCAGAGCCTGGAAAAACTACTTTTCCAACAACGCAATCTCAGATTTTACTTTTTCTAAACAATAGCACTTATTTTAATCCATTGCAATAACCATTGTTAATTCATTATAAAGCTAGTGAATTATAACCAAATGTAATTGTATTGTGTGTAAAGAAACAATGCGAGCATGTGATAGAAAAAAATTATAATATAACAATTTTTTAATAACTTTTTTATTATATATATTTATATTATATATATTAATATTATATATACATATATTTATGTAAAATACATTTTTAGTGTCTCATGTGAAAACACGATTACATTTGAAAAACATTCACTAGAGTCTGTTTTATCCAACAATAGACTAACTTTAGCAACACATGAACATGGACACACTACCTATCTATGTAATGAATTACCATTGACTCAATGGGCCCTATTTTAACGATCTGAAACGCAAGTATCAAACGCGAAACGCAAGTTACATTTTGGGAGGGTCCCGGGCGCTTTTGCTATTTTACAGGCTGGGTAAATGATTATTGCGCCCGACGCAAATCTAAAATGGGTAGGTCTAAAGTATCTTCATTAGTCATAGGTGTGGTTTGGGGCGTAACGTGCAATAAACCAATCAGAGCGTCATATCACATTCCCTTTAGGAGCAGGCGCGCTTGTTCCATGGCGGATTGCTACTATAACGGCGATTTGCTATTGATTTTCCTTTTTACAAAATGTAAATATAGAAATGTCACAAGCCTACTTTCCGATGTTTTGGACTCACTCTCACTGAATCACGAGGTTATGAATGCATGGTAATATTTTTGCAACGTAGTCTAACATTAGACCGTGATATACTCTTCTGTCAAATAAGCTTTCCTCTCCTGTTCTGCAATTCTGGGCATTTAAGTTTGTGCCAACGGCACATGCATTTCAACATCACGTCTCCTGAAGTCCTCTAATATTTCCTAATTAATGTCATCAACACATCCGTGATTCATGGAAATGTTGTGTAAAACACAACAAGCCACAAAGAATGCTGCGACTTGAGTAGTGTAGTACCTGTTCTATCCAAAACACCTGACGCGTATTTTCAGTGTGCCAAATGTTCGTTCAATTAGGCTACACTGCGTGGTTGTGTGTGTTTTTGATTAAACAGCATTTTACGCACTTGCTGGCATCATACATTGTGTCATCATTAACCATGTCTTTAACGGATAGCCGTTGTCCCCTTCACAGCCACCCATCCAAGGGGGATTCGCCGCAAAGATGGCAGACTTTGACAAAATGAGCCATGGCTTGAGCCAGGGTAATTCATGGGCGATTTTACTATTAGCAACGGAAATCACTTGTATGTTGATTGCATGGGTTCCCTTGCGGTTGATGTACAGTGCGAATAATTATATAATTCATTCTGAATAATTTGGGTATAATGTGTACACTAGGTATGTATGCTTATTTTTTCACATCTTCGGACACCACAATGATTTCCCTAGCATGGTATATTTTTTCTTCTAATTATGTATGTATTGCAATAATAAGAACTTCTACATTTGTGTAGATGAGAGGAGTAAAGTGTATGTGCTTGTGAACACGCTACATAATGGCCAAGCATGCGACCTTAAAATAGCATCTGAATAATACACCACTGACTTTAAACCAGGTTTTTCCTAGTCAGTGGCGTAATTGTTTTCGGGAACTGCAAGATAGCACCAGGGAACGTTTGCGCCGGAACACGCCTCTACTTTTCGCTGAACCGCCCAACGAACGCAAGTTCATTCCCTAATTTACCGACGCGCGTCTGTGGAGGGAAAAGTCCCATATGCGTCGGGTGTAAGATAGGAATGATACATGCGTTTGTGTAAAAACTCAATTGCGCTGGGTGTAAGATAGGGCCCAATGAATTATGAGCGCTATTATTTTTAAAAGGAAAATCCAAGCCGACATTATATAGTGTTGCCAGGCGAACAGTTCTTGTCTATAGCTTGGGCCAGAGCTGGTTGTATGTGTAGGGAAAGATAACCATGAACTCCACATTTTAGCTACTACTTCAACGTTTCAAAGTGTTTCTTAAGAATATTAATACAATTGACTATGCTTTCGAAGTGTTTATGATGACAAAGGACTTTTTCTTTATTTTGAGGTTGGTTGGGGGCCCCCTTACTATGACTGCTGGTAGGGGGCCCCAAGCAACCGCCTACCTATGCCTCTATGTTAAGACCGCCTCTGGGCCTATGTAACAAGTCCAAGAATGACGCAGAGCTCACTCGGGAGTAACGCATTTAATTTCTGTTGGAAAATGAAACAGAATTGTTCATAAGCGCTATAGCTACATATGGGCCACACTCACTCGCGTACTGCCGGCTTCTCCTCTACTGCCGTTAGCTACCATTTCCCTAGTCTATAATTTACACACTGTTTCATAATCCTACACCATTACCAATCAACGAATAGTAGCTAATTAACTTTTCAATGTGATTGACAAGCTACTTTAATAACATTCTACAACATTCTATAACACCCATTAGGCTAAATCTCTAAACTTCTATGAAATTAACTTAGCTACATTAACTATAATCTATTTTAACAGAATTCCATATCAAGAACATCAAATAAAACATATAATAACCGTTCATTCATGATTTGCGAATAATAAAGAAACTTTCAATGAGATTGACAAGTGACTAACATTCTATAACACCCATTAGCCTACATCTCTAAACTTTATGAAATTCACTTACATTAACATAATCTATTTTAACAGAATTCCATATCAAGAGCATCAATTAAAACATACCGATTCATTCATGACTTTACCATACATAGCCTATAATAATACCAGACTACCCTATAGGTTAACTATCATATTTATTCAGATTATCACCCTCCCAACTTCCCACAGAAAATGGTCAAACAAATTTTTTCTCACGATCAAATTCACTGTTTTGCCTATTAATTATAAAGTATAAAGTAAGGTTCTACCAAGAGCAACACTTATAGCTATTATCAAGGTTTTTTCAATGGTTGATTTACCTGTTTAAAACTGAAATGTAATTGTTCATAAACGCTCTAGATGCGGTACATAGGCCACACACTCGATTACTGCCGGCTTCCCTACTGCGCGGTTAGCTACCGTTTCCCTAGTAATGCAGAGAGCGCGCTCCGCTGACAATGTTGTGCCTCGCAGGAATTTAAGAAAACACATCACAGGCAAACTTCATAACAAAAAAATCCCGGTAAATAACAAAGAAATAATATTGTGTTTTTGAGAAATTACATCCAGTGAATAAAAAAAATAATTAACGGGGCTAAAATAAAAGAAGAGCTATCTTTCCACCTTTTCAAACACCCAGTGCTACACATACAGGCCATACGGGAATGAGCTAAATGAGACTGAAGGCCACAACGAAGCACAGACAACTTTTTAGTGCTACAGATCTAGCTATTACAACAACATTAGCCGCTTTCCGACCGCAGGGATTTTTGCAGTTCCTAGAACATAACGTTCCTATAACCCTTTTTTTCTTGCTTTCCGATAGAAGAAATTGCGGGATTATTTAGTTCCTCGCACCGCCGTTCCTATAAACTTTTTAGCTCCTACTCCAGAGCAGGGTCTTTCCATTTTCCCTTTTCCTAGGTCCACGTTGATTGGTCCAACTTATAAATTACACCGGTCGCTTCGTTTGTCTGTTGCGTATAATGCTACATATCATGCTGGAGCCTTCGTCTTTTGTGTTTCTGTGTTAAGTAGCTACTCAATTTCTATGAATCAAGTCTAGTTTTTAAACGCCGCGGTTCGAACTCCGTTATTAGGACATTATCATCACAACATTATTTTTATAAAATTGTAAAATTTTCAGCCTCGTAATCTGAAAGAACAGCAAGCCGCGGTAGGAACCCAGCACTACTTTGGCTGAAAACAACCAGATCATCCGCATACATAAGATGATTTACACACTTATATCTCCAATTATACACCCAGTGTTACAAACAATAAACTGTGAAATGTTGTATGTAGCGGGTAGCGCTGCACTAAAGTCTAGTGACGACGCTATAAAAGCTTGTTGCGGTGCTTGCGTCACGCCCTTATCCCTCCTACCAGTTCCTATGGCCACTTGACCAGTGCGAATGCAAAGAGCAAAACTGGTTTTGGGGGAGAGTAGTTAGTAGAACTGTTTAGAAGTGGACTGTTCCTATAACTACGTTCCTGTAACTACTTGGTCGGAAAGCGGCTAATATGACAACAACCTAAATAGATAAGCATGGACAAACTGACACTCGTCACCATCGATCCAGCACAACAACTTGGCCAATGCACAGACCAGCACCACAAAGGCAGGATGATAAAATATGGTTTTAGTAGCCTAATTACACAGTTTATGGTTTTTGTCCGTTCTTTATCTGGGCAAACTTTTCGATGGCTTTGGTAATGAAGTCAAGGAGCGGCTGAATATTACAGAATGGCCAATGGGATTAGTCGCGGCTGTCACGTCATTGCGAGAGAATGACCCTGACCAAGCATAATCGGCGCATTTACCGTACATGACATAAATTTATCAGTACGCAACGTATTGTTGAGGAAGAAAAGGTGACTTGATAGAACTCGTATCCCTTTATTACAGAATGTTTACGGTATGGACTCCAAAAAGTGTTGAAATTAGAGAAATAAGTCCCGGAACAAAATAAGTCCCGGAACAAAAATCACAAATTCTGGGAGGTCCCGGATCCTGTTCCGGCAGGATCCGCCTCAAATTAAGCACTGTACTCCAGACATTTCAAGGGCCCTCTCTCCCGTTGGGCCCTGGTAATCAGTATTGGTTTTACCCCCAGTCCGACGCCCCTGGCTAGAGCATTAACACACCAACGCATATCGGCCCACTGGCCTTCATCAGGGTGTTGGTGACAAACAAACAAAATCAACCCATACTTATAATTGTATTGGTTTCATATAAATACAAGACCAAATTGAAGTAAGATCTCCAAGTGGAAAAATAAGAGTGATATTATTACAAACACCACACAATATGTATCAAAAATATATAAATATGAATAGGCTAGTTAGATATCATAATTCTCAACTCAAGATAGTCATACAACAGCCTAAGTAGTATACACATTTTTTACAATTTGGTCTATTGCATTAAAAAAACTAGCCATGATTTACAAACGGCAATACATTGTCCCTATTGAGACACAGCGATTACAGAAAGGGTGAAAGGTCAAAATCTTCATTGATACCTGGATGGCTAGTGGCCCTCAAGGAATAAATCCAATATGTCTCCCTCTGTTTAAGGTGTTTGATTATATCCCCACCCCTGGCATCAAGGCGAATAGGCTCAATGCCCATTACTCGTAAGGTTGAATCCCTCCCATGTTTTGCATCTATATAATGTTAGCCACTGGATAATTCATATATTCCCAGTTCGGATGGCATACCTATGCTCAGCTACCCTATCTCTTAGTCTTCTTTTAGTGAGGCCTATATACAGGTCCTTCTCAAGAAATTAGCATATTGTGATAAAGTTCATAATTTTCCATAATGTAATGATAAAAATTAAACGTTCATATATTTTAGATTCATTGCACACCAACTGAAATATTTCAGGTCATTTATTGTTTTAATACTGATGATTTTGGCATACAGCTCATGAAAATTCCTCAAAAATTCATCAAAATTCCTCTCAAATCTCAAAGAATTTGCATATTTCATCTGACCAATAAAAGAAGTGTTTGTAATACAAAAAAAAAGAAAAAGTCAACCTTCACATAGTTATGTTCAGTTATGCACTCAATACTTGGTCGGGAATCCTTTTGCAGAAATGACTGCTTCAATGCCGCGTGGCATGGAGGCAATCAGCCTGTGGCACTGCTGAGGTGTGATGGAGGCCCAGGATGCTTCGATAGCGGCCTTAAGCTCATCCAGAGTGTTGGGTCTTGCGTCTCTCAACTTCCTCTTCACAATATCCCACAGATTCTCTATGGGGTTCAGATCAGGAGAGTTGGCAGGCCAATTGAGCACAGTAATACCATGGTTAGTAAACCATTTACCAGTGGTTTTGGCACTGTGAGTAGGTGCCAGGTCGTGCTGAAAAATGAAATCTTCATCTCCATGAAGCATTTCAGCAGATGGAAGCATGAAATGCTCCAAAATCTCCTGATAGCTAGCTGCATTGTCCCTGCCCTTGATAAAACACAGTGGACCAACACCAGCAGCTGACATGGCACCCCAGACCATTACTGACTGTGGGTACTTGACACTGGACTTCAGGCATTTTGGCATTTCCTTCTCCCCAGTCTTCATCCAGACTCTGGCACCTTGATTTCCGAATGACATGGAAAATTTGTTGTTGTTTTGTTGTGCTGCTTCTCTGTAGCCCAGGTCAGGCGCTTCTGCCGCTGTTTCTGGTTCTAAAGTGGCTTGACCTGGGGAATGCGGCACCTGTAGCCCATTTCCTGCACACGCCTGTGCACAGTGGCTCTGGATGTTTGTACTCCAGACTCAGTCCACTGCTTCCGCAGGTCATCCAAGGTCTGGAAGCGGTCCTTCTCCACAATCTTCCTCAGGGTCCGGTCACCTCTTGTCGTTGTGCAGCGTTTTTTGCCACACTTTTTCCTTCCCACAGACTTCCCACTGAGGTGCCTGGATACAGCACTCTGGGAACAGCCTATTTGTTTAGAAATTTATTTCTGTGTCTTACCCTCTTGCTTGAGAGTGTCAATGATGGCCTTCTGGACAGCAGTCAGGTCGGCAGTCTTACCCATGACTGCGGTTTTGAGTAATGAAACAGGCTGGGAGTTTTTAAAAGCCTCAGGAATGTTTTGCAGGTGTTTAGAGTTAATTAGTTGATTCAGCTGATTAGGTTAATAGCTCGCATAGAGACCCTTTTCATGATAAGCTAATTCTTTGAGATAGGAATTTTGTGTTTTCATGAGCTGTATGCCAAAATCATCAGTATTAAAACAATTAATGACCTGAAATATTTCAGTTGGTGTGCAATGAATCTAAAATATATGAAAGTTTAATTTTTATCATTACATTATGGAAAATAATGAACTTTATCACAATATGCTAATTTCTTGAGAAGGACCTGTAGAAGCAGCCACAAGTACACTCTAATTGATAAACACCATGGGTAGTATTGTAGTCAGGGGGTAAAATAATACCATTAATATGCACTAAAAATTAATATATTTCCTTTTCTCCCGTTGCAATAGTCTGAATATAGAAAATGGAAGAATGCTTAATAAATGCGTATAGAGGATGGATAGTAGGCTATAGACATTGTTGATATTTACTATCTAACTATCTGACCCCATAACGATCATTTGTCCATGTGTGTAAACAGCTATGGAAAAGAAATACTAGAGTGACCCGGGAAACTTAAGCGTAGCCCGCGATAGTCATAAAAAGTGCGTACCCTTCTTGAATGGGTGAGTGATAAGAGCTGAAAACTTTGAGCAGGCCATAACAAGATAGCTTACGTTCCCGTTAATATCTCCACCGGAGATATCCTGGGAAATGACTTAAAATGAACTGGTTAAAGTGAATAACATTTAATTCCAGATAAAAGGGCATTGAAATACACACTTTAACTGGACAAAGAAATACACAATTGCAATAACAAGTGTATTACATGTCGGTGGATCTTAATTTGGGGGTGCTGGCTCATATTACTGCCCGGACTGGAGGAAACGGAACGGTATCGCACGGTATTGCACACTGGGTTTGGTGTGTTGTGCACCGTTCCATTCGCTCCGGTCCCGAGCGTAACATGAGCCCGCCCTCCCCAATTAGGATCCACCGACCGCTGCTGTCGTTAAAACTCCTAAATAACATCTAAGCAAATCCGATATGGTTCAGTCTACTTCTCTACCATTAATCTAACACAATTTCTATGGCGCGAGCTGATGTGGGCCAGGAACCTTGTTAAAGAGAACTCATCTGATTAAAACTTAAACAAAGCCTTATATTTCCCCCGGAGAGGTGACACCCACATCTCCTGCTGCATACGAAATAAAGATCAGTTCACTGGCTGTAGTTGGAACAAAGGAGCACATTAACATAATTAGATTATGCGTCAACTTGGCGGCGCTATCCGGGCTGTAACAAACTGACTTATAAAAGAGTTACAAAAGGAGTTATAAAATTTAAATATGCTTCACCATGGAAAGCTAGCATTTGTCTCTTCTAGTCGCTCTGTTGAGAAAATCATATAGCCTTGCAAGTAGTTAAACCAAAACTCCCTTTATGGGACGATCCAGCAAGCCCCAAAATTACATAACATGATGTATAGTATAATGTTGAGTTTTATCAGATTCCTGTTGTCTTCACCCATAGTGGGAGGTTTGCCCCCTTCCTTGCGGGTCTCAATCAGGCAGTCCTCACAAGAGTGTGAGAGACTGCTAGTCCTTAGAAAGCTGTGGAATTTGCTATAATCAGTCCTGTAAACATCTAAAAATCCACTACAGCATTGCAGATT
The DNA here is from genome assembly GCA_016801145.1 of Umbra pygmaea. Classification (NCBI taxonomy): domain Eukaryota; kingdom Metazoa; phylum Chordata; class Actinopteri; order Esociformes; family Umbridae; genus Umbra; species Umbra pygmaea. The sequence continues at coordinate 9,378 of JACXGM010018612.1, read as the reverse complement.
ATAAAACTGTTGACAATGTAAGTCTTATTACTGAAAACATCCTGAAACATGTCAGTTTTAGCCGTATTTTCACAATAGTTACAATTACCACAAGCTTACTCTCTAGTCCATCCGACTAGCTAAAGCATAGCTGCTATAGCTGGGGAGTTCATTTCTTGGTCTGTCTGGGTACCTCTCTTGCTTGCCAGCTACTTCCAGGGCTGTGTTCTGAGACTTTATGCCTGACAAAAGTGTGAGTGAAATACAACTATTTAATACATTTGATAAACGCCAACAGGCAAAAGTGTTTGTAAGCTGCATCTCAAAAAAGATAACCATGTCAGCCATGAACATGCGTTTATACAGTTGTATGCAAAAGTTTAGGCACCCTGACAATTTCCATGATTTTCATTTATAAATAATTGGGGGTTTGGATCAGCAATTTCATTTTGATCTATCAAATAACTCGAGGACACAGTAATATTTCAAAAGTCAAAGTCAAAGTTGTTTATTTATCATATGCATCGAATAACATACATCATCCTATGCAGAAAAATTCTTTTGACATGGCACGGCGATTCTATGCAGTGGGCTTTAAAACAAGAATTACAACAATATAAGAATTTTAAAATAATAATGACAATAGTAATAATTATAATAAAACGCTATGAACTGAGCAGTGGTCTGGAAAATGTACAACAGTAGAAGTAGTAAATATTATAGATTGGCATGGAAAATTGCTTATAAAGGTGCATTTGAATTCTGCTACATTAGATGTAGAGAGCATAAAGTGACCAGAGAGTGTTAGTGCTCAACAGACGATTTGCGATCAGTGTCTGTGTTCCATGTTGAGCACCCGAATGGCCTGTGGGAAGAAACTGTTTTTAAGTCTGGTGGTCCGTGCCTTGATGCTCCGGTGACGTCTACCAGACGGCAGTAGTGAGAAAAGTTCACGGGCTGGGTGGCTGTGTTCTTTGAGGATGTTCTTTTTCTGTTTTCCTAAGGCATCGCTTATGGTAGATGCCTTGCACGGAGGGGAGGCAGCAGCCAATGATGCGCTCCGCTGACTTCACCACCCTCTGAAGGGCCTTACGATCAGCAGCGGAGCAGCTGCCGTACCAGGCTGTAATGCAGCCTGAGAGGATGCTCTCAATGGTGCACCTGTAGAAGTTTTTAAAATCCTGACAGACATGCCAAACTTCTTGAGTCTCCTCAGGAAGTATAGGCGCTTTTGGGCAGTTTTTGTTACCGAGATTGTCTGTCTGGACCATGTGAGGTTGTCGCTGATGAACACACCGAGGAACTTGAACTCTGAAACTCTCTCGGATTGTGCAGGGGCCTCGGATTGGCCAACTAAATTTTGTTTATTTTAAATTTACTGCAGCGCGAACAAAAAAGACCCTAATAGCTTGTTTGCATATGACGTCAAGTCACTGCGTTGCCATGGCGCGAAATACAGATGGAGGGCATGAAGTGATTTGCTACATTTAGGAAGCACTAAAACAAACTAAAAAATGCCTATGTTTTGCATCTTGTATGGTTGCTCAAATCGATCAAACCGAGAAACCACAAGGAGTTTTTATTGTGTACCAAAGGTTGTTGTTCATAAGGGGGAAAAATGCCTGAAAAAAGCTGGAAGAAATGGCTTGCAAAACTACGTCTACGGTCGGGAGTAATAGAATTGAAAATGCCTGTGTGTGCAGTGATCACTTCGTCAAGGGTGAGTTAACACAACTTACGTGGCTATGATTGTGTAACGTACCAGTTGTATTTTGCTTGGTTCATCCGTGCACTGGTGATCAACAATAAATAGAACAAGCAATACGTACTAACAGCTAACAGTTAAATACAGGCGAAATTAATTAAAGCATCTGTACATACTGTACCATCAGTTATAGGCTATGCTCATATCATTTAGACCAGAGGTGGGCAAACTACGGCCCGCGGGCCAGATGCAGCGTTTTTACCCTCCACCGTCTCCCGCGATTGTATCGCGATTATCTCGCGAACCGTATATGCTAGCAACTAACGCTTGGTAACTTTGGAACGATGAAGATCAGCCGAAAAGAATGAGTGTTAGCTCATCCATGTGAGTTTATGAGAGCCGGAGCTATCGCGCCTCGAAGTCGGTCATGTTTTTTTTAACTTTTGCCTTTTTTACTAAACACATTACAGACAGGAAGTAGGACGTGAAAATGACAAAATAGCAATGCTGCAATGATGTAGGACATCATCCTGCACAATACCAACATGGTACCATTATGGTTGGAAAGAGGGGGTTCCGCTGATAAAATAATGCCAATGCAAATAATGAGGAGTGGTTCGTCCATGTGGATTAATGACAGCCGGAGATATCGCGTCACAAAGTTGGGTACTTTTCACTGACTATATTTGGTAAACTAAAAACATTACAGTCAAACAAGGAAATGGTGTAACAAAAGTAGGATACGCATGTAACTGTGTGGGGGGGCGGTGTCAATTTAATTAACTAACACTTCCTATTTTTCATGCATCGCTATAAAATGCGGTCCTTCACTTGGTTTCAAAAGCTCAATGTGGCCCTCAAGCAAAAATAATTACCCACATCTGATTTAGACCTACAAAGAGCTATTCCTTAACATTGGCAACACAACAGTTGTGGTGTACAGAACAAAACCAAAGTTTCCACACGTCAACATTGTGCAGAAATTCAAATTCAATATGCAATGCAAGCTCTAGGTTATGTTACAATAGAAAATCCATTGACCCAATACTTTGACTAAAGGAAAGAAAAATTTGCTGCATGTCATCCCTTCTCTCCGTCACTCCCACATTTAGTGGCTCTCTTCAGCTGTTCCTACGAAGTTATGAACAATTCTGAATCGTTTGGTTCATGTGACAATAAATACTTTAGACTTTGAACTTGAATTATTTAAAAGCGTAATGAAAAAAGCGAGTGAGGAGTAGACAATCAACTCAGGTGTTTATAGTCTCAATTTTGGGGTTTGTTGAGTAGGTTGAATAGTAGATGGATGATAGTGAGCCAGAATACATAATGAAGAGAGAGAGTGTGTCTCTGAGTGTTTATTGCAACCCATACACTGCACACAAACATGCATTTCAGCAACAGCTGGAGGAACATCCATATGCCGAAGGACTCCAGAAGCTCCAAAGAATGCAGAGATGTGGAAACCTCCACAAATTACACCCTAAATTATGCATTTCAGAAGTAACTGTGATTGTCATTGATATTTTACAGTAATCAGAGAGCTATGGACAGGAGGACGTAAAGAGACCTTGTAAAGGCCACTCTAAAATGTGCAGTTATCAGCCAGCTCCGCAGGCTACTGAATTGCTTATTTTGCAAATTAATTGCAATTTAGTAGGCTGCGGAACTGGCTGTGGTGCTGAATTCACCTGTTTTGGCTTTAAATGTCTGCCAGGGATTTGTCAGTTTAGCTCCATCAACAGTTTTGCTCCCTCAAACCTTACAAAATCTGTGGCATTGTGCTGTGTGATGAAACTGCACATTTTAGTGGGCTTTTATTGTGGCCAGGCTAAGGCACACCTGTGCAATAATCATGCTGTCTAATCAGCATCTTGATATGCCACACCTGTGAGGTGGATGGATTATCTCAGCAAAAGAGAAGTGCTCACTAAAACAGATTTGGACAGATTTGTGAAGAATAATTGCGAGAAATGGGCCTTTTGTGTACATAGAAGAAGTCTTAGATCTTTAAGTTCAGCTCATGATAAATGGGGGCAAAAACAAAAGTGTTGCATTTATATTTTTGATTGTTTTTGGGCTGTTGAGGCAGAGGGTTATATCTGGTATTTTTTCCACTTACATCTCTGTTGATGTTAGTTTT